>JAYKKH010000052.1:0-97859 GCA_036507275.1 Sicyos edulis | reverse complement strand
GCCTGTCTACTGTCGATACGAAATGTGCACTGAACTCAAGATCCCGAGGAGCTCTCCGGTTTGCGTTGTAATGAGTGTGTACGCGCACCGCATGCTGCTGCAAACCGGGGGGTGCCAGGTCTAGTAGCAAGCTACCCTGGTCCAATACTCATGCCTAACTAATCTCTGGATCGGTGTCACTGACATAGGGATGTGAGACCTGGACACGTGAACTATGTCAGCCTGTACCACCGCACCTGAGGCTAAGGAACCGGTCGTGGTAGGCTTACACCAGGAAGCGATCCTTGCCCTATCAGGTGGTAATCAAGGGCTACTGCCGAACACGCTGAGGACGTGCCGACTGTCGGGGACAAGGCAATGCCTTGTCATCATCCCAACCGTTGGGGCATTTAACAGTCTGCCACCCTCACCCAAGATTGCAAAGGGCTGCCGTTAGGGTTAGCTAAACCCTAACGACGGATCGTGGGCGAGCTTGCCTCGTACATCCCTGTCACGGATGCAAGTTACGTTATGCACCCTCGCCCGGATGATGCTACCTATCATAATTCTAACTATAACAGATACAACAAACAATCCAATACGTGCTCAGTAGAAACAACGAACCTAGCATGATACTACGAAGCATAACAGATAACGGGCATGCCAGAACAGAACAACCTAGCATGGAACTAACATGAGGAACAACACGAGAATCATGCCAGTCGGAAATTCAGAACAGAGCACCTATCACTAAACATGCTGATAAACACAAACAAGCATACAAACAGAAAATCACATATTATATTGCAGGGCCCACACAACTCCGATAAGAAATCCTTACCTTGGTCAGGAGGCAACTACACACAAAGATCCTAGGCTGCGATCGAACCCGAGCTAGCTAACGAGAACCTAACAAGAACAACAATTATCACAATCTATAGGCCTAAATATAATAAAACAAACAGGGCTCGGCTCGGGAGCAACTCACACGGCACGGCTGACACGCGGACAAACGGGTTGCGACGGCATCAAGCGCCTTTGGCGGTAGGGGTCAACGCGTTAGGCGTCTTGCCGCACGGGGCTAGGCTGCGGTGGCGTCTTGCGTGGCTGCACGGCGCGCTGGGCGAGAGATGGCGCGCGACGAGCGCTGGGGTGGATCGGGCGCCCAGCGCGAACGAGGACGAGGCGTGCGGCTGCGGCGCGCGACGAGCGACGAGATCTAGGCTGCTGCGACAGAGCTGCTGGGTGACGGGCGTCTAGGCGCTGCTGCTGCTGCGTTCGACAGGCTGCGACGGGGCGATGGGCGCGACAAGCTGCTGCTGCTGGGCGATGGGCTGCGACGCGGTGCAGGGGCTGCTGTTGGTGTCCTCTCGGCTGGCTGCACAAAACACAAATCTCACCTCTTTTCTCTCGGCCAGCAAGACACACCAAACGGAAGAAAAAAAAGGAACGAGAACTCTTACCCGGGATGACGAACGACCGAAGGAGCTGCTTGGGAAGATGAAACACGGCTGGAAGCTTGGAAGAGAGAGCTTGGGCGGCTAGGGTGGTTTTGGAGAAGAAAGAATAATAAACCTAAAATCCCTTCATTTAATCAAATGCACCAAAACCCCAAAGACCCATAGCTAATTAAGACATATCGCAGAATGAGCATCAATAACAGCTCGAGGCACGACTGGCAACAACACTCAATTGACCTCCCAGACAACCTGGGTTTGAACCCCAATAAACACACTTTAATTTCCCAATTTTACTTTTGCATCTCACCATTCCCAAACACATCCACAAAGCATCAAAATCCTACATAAGACCATCCAATAATTTTAATAACTGAAAAAGACATAAACGGCCCTGACGGCTCGACCAATTTACCAAAATACCCCTAGGGCATACCTGGAAGACCGGGATGAAAACTTGGGCCGTTACACTAAACGAACTTTGGTCTAGTTTACTTTTGACCGAAAATTTAAATAAACCAACTTTTGTCTAAATTTAATTTCGAGAAATATTATCCCAAAATTTAATTTAGTTTTACAATTAAATTTGGATAATCACGTGACTTGGTGAAATTTCTTAGTCAACAATAGAAATTGAGGGACAACTAATGTAAAATATAAATGGTAAATTATTAATGCTAAATCAGACTACAAAATGTGAAAAATAGGATGAAATACAAGAAGTATAAAAGTGGGAAAAACAAGAATGTCATTATGAGGATGTGCAAATCCTAATGTCTCGTCGGCTAGCAATTACTATTAGTGATTCACTAGTGGGACGAAAAGTTCATTCAAGT
This sequence comes from Sicyos edulis, assembly GCA_036507275.1. Lineage (NCBI taxonomy): Eukaryota > Viridiplantae > Streptophyta > Magnoliopsida > Cucurbitales > Cucurbitaceae > Sicyos > Sicyos edulis. Next base: position 95,587 of record JAYKKH010000052.1, on the reverse strand, counting down.
GGGTATGAAATTACTCATTAATTGAACCACATTTTGAAGGAATTACACATTTATTTCATATTGTGGATAGTTGCTTCTGTTCCTTTAATGGCAAGATGAAAGTGGAATCAAAATTGTTCAAAATGCTTCTTAGTTGCTGATGCTATTATTGTCTTATTCTAATGAAAAAAATCATATAATATTTATAAAGATGAATTGACATGATTTATATAAAATCTTATTAAATCTTCCATAACAAAAGTTTTCTCTATATATTTGAATGAAATGAATTGCCCAATAGCTAAATATTGCTCTTTTATATCTTTCTTCAGCCTTTCCTCACTCTTCAATGTAAGTTGATATTCTACACTTTTCCCCTTCATTTATTCTGTCTTATTTTTATTATAGATTTTTCATTCAAGAACGAAACAAATTCTTTGATAAACTCTCCACATTAACTTTCACTGTGTATTTACTTCTTCATGATTTACCATTTTCTTTTTCTTTATTTTTTCGGAAATTTTTTTGCTTCACCACTCATATATTTTTTACTTCTATTATGTTTTGTTCTCTATGTCTTCCACAAAGAAAGAAGGGTCATACACGTTTCAAATTGATGCATAGTCTTAGTTTGGAGTAAATTTATACAGAAATTGATTAAACTATAATAATTTTCTAACACATTTCATAATGAAAAGGTTAATCCACACTATATTTTTTTCTTTTAGAAAAGTCAACATGGAGTAACTTTAATCTTTTTTGTAAATATAGAGACTCGCTAGATTTAAATATTTGCAGGTGAAGAGATCCTAAGTTGGTATTTTAAACAAAAATACAATAAAAAAACAAAATAAATGATAAATACAAAGGAACTTACAATATTCATCAATTTAAACATGGGAATTTTGCATGTATAACAAAAAAAGATAAAATATTTTCATCTATAGCATAAAATCAAAACTAATTTATTTGTAGCAAAAAATTCAAATTGAATTCTATTGCTAGCAGAATTTTATTAATGATAAAATTCAATCAATGAAAGACTTCTTCTATCACTGCTTAAATTTTCTACTAGCGATAGAATTTCAAATCAATTGAGTTCTATCACTAGTTGAGTTTTATCACTGATAGAAATTAATATGACATAGATGAAATTATTTTAGAAATTATGCTGTAAATGTAATACAAAAGGTAAAATGTGCTGCTGATGATAAATTCTACATTGTTTATTTTTTAAATGCACACCTCTTCATTCATTCAAGAGAATTTACCTGAGAATTAATCTTTCTTTTATAATAATATCTATTTTTTGTTAAAACAGATTTTTTTTATATCTTTTTATTGGAGTTAAAATGGAACTTGTTGATCTTGATCAATCTGTGGATGATGTGATAATACACATTGAAGAAAATTTCCAGAAACTTTCACCTATTGTTCCAGAACGTAGTATATATCGGGTTACCAAACATCTACGGGAAATGGATTGTATGGCCTATGAACCTAAAGTCATTTCAATTGGCCCTTTTCATCATGATCAACAAAAATTTAAGATCACAGAAGAGCTCAAACATCGTTTTTTCAATAGTTATCAATGTCGTGTGAACTTGAGCGTTCAAGAGTCATTGTGGAAAAGGTTCAAAGTTGGGAGAGAAGTGCTCGCAAGTACTACTCAGAACCTATAAACATGAATGATGAAAATTTTGTGGAAATGATGGTTTTAGATGGTTGTTTCTTAGTGGAATTCTTGATTATGATCAATAGGACAAACTTATCTCCTCAAAAAGAGAACAAGGCACATTTTTCTATCTACAAAGCTATATACTTTGATATTGAACATGATTTGATCCTGCTTGAAAATCAACTTCCCTTCTTTGTTAACCAATGCACCTTGACAGTATTAAGCTCTTTGAAGAAATTGTACATTCATTTCTCAATTCATGTGTGTTGCCAAATACAAGTGCTTGGTCCCTTACTTATACTAAGTTGAAAAACAAAGTCCACGTCACTTGCTGGAATTCTTAAGTTGTTATTTTATTTCATTGGATAATATCAATGTTGATATCAAAGACCGTTATCTTCCTCCAAGTGCAACCCAACTCCATGAGGCAGGTGTTGTCTTTAAGCAACTAGAAGGAGATGAAACATGTTTAGTAAATATCAGTTTCGAAGATGGCATTTTGAAAATTCCACCTTTATACAAATTGGTGATAATTTTGAAACGCGCGCCAAAAATCTATTGGCATTTGGGCAATTCAGTTCTACACAACATGCAACTGATTACTTTGAGTTCCTGGATGAATTGATAACGACAGAGAAAGATGTGAGGTTACTTTTAAAGGAAGGAATAGTATTAAATAGTATTGGTAGCAGCGACATCGATGTTATGATTGTTTGCATCGAATAGAGCAGAGTCGCAGCTAAAAAGAGATAGAGAATAACAATAATAGTGAAGAGGAAGAAGAGAAAGAATGACACAGTGATTTTACGTGGAAAACCCCTAAACAAATTAGGGTACAAACCACGGGCAAGGATAGAAGAACTTCATCATAAAATAGGAGTTACAAACTTTCTCTCTTACAAAATAACAACAACTCTCTTATAAGAAGAAACTCTCTCTATTTTATCACACCCTCACTCACTTAGATGTGGGATATCTTGGGAGATTTTGGGATAGTTTGCCAACAAATGGCATCACCTATTTATAGTCTTCATAGACTTGGTCTCCAAGTAAAATCCCATGGACATAAATTGGCCACATCTTGTCTTAGTGATCAAGCCAATCTTATGGTCTCAATTTTGCCACAACTTTTACTTTGGACAAAGTGTATGATCTAGATCTTTCTTCAACAATCTTAGACAAAGTGTGTTCTAGAATTCTCTTCATCATTCTTAGACCAATGATGTTCTAGAATTCTCTTCACCAATCTTAGTCAAATGGTGTTCTAGAATTCTCTCCACAATTCTTAGACAAATGGTGTTCTAGAATTCTCTCCACCAATCTAGAACATATGTGAATTATCTAGAACCTTCCTTGGCTATCTAAGATAAAGTTGAATGCTCTAGCATATTCCAATATTACTCAACAATCGAAATATCAAAACTGTTTAATGATCTTTGTAAAAATATTACCGGATCTTGTATTAATCGTTTCGGTAATATTAGTAAAGATTTAAAACACCATTGTGAAAGAAGATAGAGCAAGTGGATGGCTTCATTGAGGCACAACTATTTTAACACGCCATGGTCTCTAATCTCCTTTTTGGAATGGCTTTCCTTTTCTCAACTTTGGTTTTAATTTTGGTTTGTTTCTCCTTGTTATACATTTATGATTAAAGAATTCTAGTACGCAGTGTGATGTGTTGCGCTCATTTTTAATTATGTAGTTGTACTGGCTATATTCTAGTATGTTGTGCTCTCTGTCCATCTTTTAGAATTCTAATAGAAATAATTATTTTTATTGTGTCAAGCTAAAATGCAATTAGTACTTATCTAAATTCAACTTAGAAGAAGCCTTATTAAAAAGTCATTAAAAGCCATGCATCTTGGATAAAAGAAAAAAAATGGGCTAACAATGTCTTACTATAGTTCATTTTTATTCAAATCTTGGGTCTTAATAAAGAAAAATGGTGTTGGTTTATTGTTACTGTTTGAGAATTTGTATACATGACAAGACCTCTAACTACAAAATTGCATTTGAAGTGCACTAATTATTCTCAAATTTGTGTTGGTGGTGCAAGTGGTGGAAATTCATTTTAACTCCATGATCACGAATTTGATCATCGAAATCTTTGAAACCAGTAGAAGATTTGACTTTCATTTTAGTGTGTTTTATACCTCTTTCATATGCAACCTTTAAATATACAAATAAAATAGTACATAATCGGGTATAATACTCACTTTAAACAAAGTACATAATAATCTATTCAATAAAGTAAATATAAAAAATATTACCAGTTGAACTGAGAGGTCAAATAAAAAATATTGCACCAAATGAGAGCACACAAGATGAAAAAAAGGTAAATAGATACATCGTTAAAAAACTGGAAATAAAATAAAGGATAAATTATACATTTAGTTGAAAATTAGAATTTAGTCCCTATAGTTTAAAATTTTAAAATATAGTCCATGTAATTTGAAGAAAGTTAAAATTCAATCTCTATGATTTTATAAAAACTAAAAAATAGTTATTATCGTTCGTAATTGTTAACGAATTAAATACATGTAGGTGACTATGTATATGTAAAATATGTTACTTTTTGTTTAATCAATAATTTAACTCACACCGTTTTTATTGACACATGACCATCTTTCACATATTTAATTCGCAAATAATTAAGAATGACAATGACTACTTTTCAAATTTTATCAAATCATAGGAAATTAAATTCTAATTTTTAAAATTATATAGACTAAAATTTAACTTACTCGAAACTATAGAGACTAAAGTTTAGATTTTAAAGGCTAAATTCTAACTTTACAGACCAAATTTATAGTTTATCTTTAAGACGTAATCAGTTAGTGTGGGGGCACCAGAGCTAATGTAGTTTTAGGCTTTAGAATAAATTATGAGGTTTCAATTACCAAGTCTAGTCCTCTCCTATTACAATATGATGTCCCTGTCTATCCTTGGCCCTTCACTCTTCCTTATCACTTACTTCATTCTTCATCTTTCTAAGCTTTTGAACTTTTTAGAAAGTTTTTAGAAACACTAATCATAAAAATCTAATATAGAGGTCCTTAGATTCCAATCTCATCTGTGGTATTTGAACTATAAAAAATATAAACATCTATTTTGATTTTTGTCATTGAATTTTTATATTAAATTTAGAGAAAGAGAGAGACTTGGAGAGAAGCAAATCTGAAGTTGAATTTATCATGAGAAGTAGAGAGAGAGTGATACATATATATATATACATACAGATATACATATATATACATATATATTTACAATAGAAAGAAAGAGAGATAGTGATGTGGGAGAACAAATCACTGTCTTTGAGCAGATTTGAATAGTTCACTCCATTTCTGAGTATCATTCCCGGGACCTTCCCCCTGCAAAAGTAAAAAATAACAATCTTGTTTTTTTCTAAAAAATTATCTATCTATGAAAATACAATGAACGGAAGTAAGAGATGATTTTAGAATAATAATAATCTACCGGTTGCTATAATTAAATTTAAGGTTAAAAAACCATTTTGGTCCCTCGACTTTGAGATTTGTTCCATTTTGGTCTCCCTCGACTTTTAAATATTCAATTTTGGTCCATCGGCTTTGCTGTTTATCCAATTTTGGCCCTCATGTTTCAAATGTCCAAATTTGGTCCCTATTCTATCAAGAAAGTTAAAAAATGGTCATTTTAGTCCAATGATTTTTTTTTCACTCCTAAATTATTTTTCTCTCTCTTCCATCTTTCACTCTCTAAAAGTTTTACCTCACTTCAATCCACTTCTCTTCCCCCTTTTTTTTGTTTCTTTCATTCTCTTGGTTCCATGGTAGATTATGAATTTTGAAAACAAAATATAAAGAAAATGATTATTTAAGAAAAAAATTTCATGTTAAACAATTTGATGAGATGGATTAGAGAGGTGATTTAAGAGAGATACAACTTTTAGAAAGAGAAATGATGAAAGATGGAAGAGAGAGGAGAGAAAAAATAATTTAAGAGGAAGAAAAGATTCATTTGACTAAAATGACCATTTTTTAACTTTCTTTATAAGTAGGGACCAAATTTGGACATTTGAAAGTTGAGGGACCGAAATTGGACAAACAACAAAGTCGAGGGAATAAAATTGGACAAAAATAACAGAGTTGAGGGACTAAAATTGGACATTTGAAAGTTGAAGGACTAAAATGGAACAAACCCTAAAGTTGAGAGACCAAAACGATATTTTAATCGATTGATTGTTTAATATAATCAAACGAGTTCAATTTGGAGTATCTTTAAAAATAGAAAATTGTTTAGAAACAGTTCTCAAAGAAGCCTTTATTCTTATAAACAGCACAGCTATCTTGGAAGCTCACCTCAATTGAGTTAATTTCGTAGGCCTGTCCTTCCGTGAAATCGATGTCAAGAGCCTGTATGCAAGCTTCAGCAACCACAATCCTGCTGACCTCCCCAACAAGTTTGTCGCCTGAGATTACCAAGAGAAAAAGAAAATAAAAAAAGACATATAAATTCAACCTGAATTAGATTATGTTAACCCACAAGAAAGGAATGAGAATATAATGCCAATATCTGGAAATATGCTAATTGGAAAGTGTACTAAGAGGCGTGTTATGTTTGTAAATTTCCATAACTGGCTGCTCACAATCACATATAAAGATTTGTTTGATAATTTTGGTTCAAGTTACCTTATTTTCATGCAAGCAATTATAGCTAATGGAAAACTATAGAACGGGGCCATAGGGTTCATAATTGGTAAATACAATTATGGATGATGAAACCACACCAGAGGAAGGACCCTTTTTTTTAGTTCAACAACAATTGAAGATGGAGAAATCGAACTCATTACTTCTTAGTCACGAGAACACACTTATATTGTTGAGCTACTACTCTTGTTGCAAAGGATCATAGTTTCTTCGTCACATATTATTTTTTATATATTCGTGACTGACTGATCAACCACATTTGGCTGTCAAGAAAACTTATAGGAACCAATTCTTAGTTAGGTAGTCGCTATCACCTCTATGTCACCAAGCTTAATAGCACATTCTATAGACTGACAGTGTGATTTGTCATTTTTATAAATTCTATAATGTCAAACCTTGACCAAGGAGGACGGCACGCCGTTGCCCTGCTGTAGCTTTGAGCAAAGTATTAAGATCATATGACGTGTATGGTCCATCGGTCAACCTACCAGCTCTGGAACACATATTTGTTCATGAAAGAGTAAAAGAGTGGGCACAATGTTGAAATACTGTTACATGTCTACAAAGATTATTCAAGAAAACATAGCTCAGGTTAAATAAGAAGTTCATGCCAACTACACAAACCTGATTATTGTGAACGGAAGACCAGAGTCACGAAGAAAATCCTCCCCTCGCCTTTTGTATTTGAGAACACCAAAAAGATTCATAATGCTAAGAAGAGAAAGAAACCAATTAGTGGACTGAAAAGCATAGTTTGTACATGTTTAGAGACAATTACAGTCATAAACTCGTCTGCCTCGTATCCAACACAAAATCTGACTATATCCAGCAGAAGTTTCAGCTCCATGATTTTCAGTTTTACTATCCTTTTGGCATTATAATTGAACACTCTGATATATGACAGCAGACGTTAATATAATTGAACATTCTGAAGAAACAGACATTAGTTTGACAAAATGAAGAACGCATTCTTAGAGTTTATGCTTACACTGAGATATGACTAAAATTGATTTCTCCCGATAATGCAGGTTATGCTTTTGAGCAGAAATCACATTTTTAGCAAAGTCGCACCAATATTATGATACGATCCGGCCAAGTGACTATTAGTATTATTAGTATTAGTATTTATTAATTGCTATTTTAACTTAATTGGACTTGGGTCTATTATTAATCTTTTATTAAATTAGGTTATTATTAGGTTTACTTGGGGAGTAAGTTAGAGACTAGGGTTTAGGGTTATAAATAGGAGATGTTAGGTCATTGTTAGGCATTCAATCAATTGTCGTCTTTGTACTCTAGCTCTTAGAGAGAGATTTATCTTATTTGAATAGAAAAGTGTGGTAGATTCTATCATTTTGGTATCAGAGCCGTTTGCCGATTTGGGAATGGTTGCTACGAGGATGGAATCAAGAATGGAGGAACTTGAAGGCACAACCGCCGAATTATTGAAGAAACAACAAGAATTCGAAACAAAGTTGGAAGCGATGGGAAATCGATTGGATCGAGAGTTGAAACAGATGAATCTAAATATGCAGAAGTTAGAGCGAACATCAAAGCAAGCAAACTCCAACTCGATAAGCTTGGACAAGGGGAAAGGAGTGTCGGTCGAATCGGAGGTGGCAAGCGCGGGGTCGGACTCGACTGGTGCAGGGAAAGGAACTCCGGCGGTGTCTGCGGCGGTTGTGAGAGGCGTGGGCATAGCGACGGCGGGGATGGGGGTCGATACGGGTTGGCGCGAGGGAGTAGATTGGAGCGGGGACACGGGTGCGGGCTGGGGCTCGGGTGGTGGCGTGGCCGAGGGGGTTCGACGCTGGTGCCGGGGTGAGCATGGGCGTGCGCGTGGGTGCTGGCACCGGTGGGGGTGTGGGCGTGGACGCGGGCAAAGCTAGGGTGCATGCAGACCGTGTCGGGCAGGGCTGACAGGACCAAATCAGTCTGGGTGGGTTGGGCCGGACCGGAGAGAGCAGTTGATCGGGCCGTTCGACGGGGGAGAATTGGGGGAACCAGATTTCGATCGTCAGGGAAATTCTAGGTTTGACCGAAGGGGTGACGGGTTACTAGAAGAGAGGAGGGTGCGCATCGGCTATGACAGGCTGTTAGCATGATAGTTGGAACGATCGAGGCCGAAATTGGGTTGACAATTTACCAGGACCGGAGTTCGATCAAAGGGGAGTATCAACAATATGACTAAAACTAGTCTCACACATTTATTAAGGAGAGGCAATGCCTTTATATAAGAGTTACAACGGGCATAACGAGCCTAGATCTATTAGACAACTATTTATACATGAAATATACACTTAAACTCTAATACTCCCCCTCAAGTTGGAGCAAATATATCTATCATGCTCAGCTTGTTACAGAGGTAGCTTATCCGAACTCCATTTATTGCTTTGGTGAAGAGATCTCCCAATTGTTCTCCAGTCTTCACATAACTGGTCGAAATCAAACCTTGTTGTATCTTCTCTCGGATAAAGTGGCAATCTACTTCAATATGCTTAGTCCTTTCATGAAATACCGGATTAGAAGCAATATGGATCGCCGCTTGATTGTCACACCATAGTCTAGCAGGTGTCGCAGTTTTAATCCCAACCTCATTAAGTAGTTGAACGAGCCACACTATCTCACACGTTCCTTGGGACATAGCTCTGTACTCTGACTCAGCACTAGAACGTGACACCACATTTTGCTTTTTACTTTTCCATGATATCAAATTACCTCCCATAAATACACAATAACCTGAGGTTGACCTTCTGCCCTCTTTAGAACCTGCCCAGTCAACATCTGAAAAACATTCAATATCTGAATGTCCATGGTTTTTGTACAAAATGCCCCTTCCAGGAGCAAACTTAAGATAACTCAGAATCTGTTCCACGGCTCTCCAATGTTCGACTGTTGGGGACGACATAAACTGACTTACGATACTTACAGAATACGAAATATCTGGTCTTGTGATTGTCAAGTAGTTCAACTTTCCAACCAGCTTCCTGTACCTCTCTGGATCAGTAAAAGCTTCACCCTCTTTGTCAAGCTGTTGGTTTGGTACCATCGGTGTATTACACGGTTTCACGCCCAACTTTCCCACTTCCGTTAACAGATCAAGAACATACTTCCGTTGCGACAAAAAGATGCCCTTCTTGCTTCTTAGGACTTCAATACCCAAGAAATATTTCAGGTTTCCGAGGTCTTTAGTGCTAAAATGGCTATGAAGGAAGACCTTCAGTGAGGCTATTCCTAGACCATCAGTTCCAGTAATCACAATATCGTCGACATACACCACAAGTAATACAAGCCCATGGTCAGACCGACGGAAGAAAACAGAATGATCTGAAGAGCATTTCTGCATTCCAAACTTCGCAAGGACTTGACTGAACCTACCAAACCATGCTCGTGGACTCTGCTTCAAGCCATACAGGGATTTACGAAGACAACAAACTTTGGCAGTCTCCCCCTGAGCAACAAACCCAGGTGGTTGCTCCATATAGACCTCCTCAAAAAGATCACCATGCAAAAAAGCATTTTTAACATCCAACTGAAACAACGGCCAATCATTCATTGCCGCGAGAGAAATAAATAGGCGAATGGACGACATCTTAGCAATAGGAGAGAAAGTTTCACTATAATCAATTCCATACGTCTAAGCATACCCCTTAGCAACCAAGCGTGCCTTGAGGCGAGCAACTGACCCGTCAGAATTCATCTTGACAGCAAACACCCACTTACAACCAATTGTCTTTTTACCTGCTGGACGAGCTACCAGTTCCCAAGTACCATTCGCATCCAACGCAGCCACCTCCTCTACCATCGCTTGGTGCCAACTTGAATGAGACAAGGCTTCACTAGTCGTTTTAGGCACTGACATAGGAACGAAAAAGAATCAGAGGATAATTGATGATATGACACACAAGAGGAGATAGGGTACGTACAAGATCGTTTACCTTTGCAAAGAGCAATGGGCAAGTCAAGATCGTCACTAGCTCGCAAGTCAGATGACGAAGAATCTACCGGTACGGGGCAAGCTTCTGCGGGTCGCGAACGGCAAATGTATACCTGAGTAAGAGAAGGGTCTGGAGGAGGCGAGTCTGAACCACCAGATGAGGATATGATTTCATACACTAACAAATCATCCTCCACAGATGGAGGACTAGACATAGAATCGAAAGGAGTGTCCTAAAAAAAGGTAACATCAGAGGAGACGACATATCGATTCGTACTAGGGCAATAACAACGATAACCCTTCTGGACCCTGGAGTGTCCAAGAAATATACATTTCAAAGATTTAGGATCCAACTTGGTCCTTTGTGGACGAACATCGCGAACAAAGGACGTACACCCGAAGATCTTAGGCGGAAGATGGAACATCTCCGTGGATGGATACAAGACCTGGAAAGGAATTTTATCTCCCAAAATCGATGACGACATCCGGTTCCGATTAATGAGAAAACAAGCTGTAGATATAGCATCAACCCAAAAATGTTTTGGGACATTCATTTGAAATGACAGGGCACGAGCCGTTTCCAGCAAATGCATGTTCTTACGCTCGGCCACACCATTCTGAGATGGTGTGTCCGCACAAGGCGATTGATGGACGATACCCTTCTCGCTAAGATAGGAACGAAGGGTACCCGAAAAATATTCGCCCCCATTATCAGTGCGTAAAATTTTGATGGAAGCATGAAATTGATTACGAATTTCAGCGTCGAAGGCACAAAAGTGAGAAAACAACTCAAAACGATTTTTCATTAAATAGACCCAAGTAAACTGAGAAAAGTCATCAACAAAAGTAACAAAATAGCGAAATCCTGTTTTAGACATAACAGGACTCGGACCCCAAACTTCAGAATGGACTAATTCAAATGGAGCATTAGCTCGTTTATTAATCCTAGGACTAGAACTCAATCGATGAAACTTTGCAAATTGACACGACTCACAATTGAGAGATGACACTTTACTGAATTCTGGAAATAACTTTTTCAAGATAGACAAACAGGGATGACCCATCCGACAATGGACTTCGAGAGGAGACGCAGAACCTGCACATGCCACGGCTTGGACTGGTGGCTGATTAAAGATGTAAAGACCCCCAGCTGCATGCCCCCTACCAATAATCTTCTTCGTCAAATGATCCTGAAACAAGCAATGATCAGGGAAGAAAGAAACAAAGCAACGTAAGTCTCGAGACAATTGACTAACTGAAATCAGATTATATGACAACATAGGCAGACAAAACACAGAAGATAACAACAAGGTAGGAGTAAGAGTGATGGACCCGGCACCCTTTACGGAAGAAAGGGATCCATCAGCCAAGGTAACGGTCGGGAAATGAACGGACGATAATGATGTAGAGAACAAGTTTTCACTACCTGTCATATGAGCGGTCGCCCCAGAGTCAATGACCCACTTTGTAGATGACGAAAGAAGATAATGGTTGTTACTTGTTTCAGCTAGGGTTGCAGCAGGCGGGAATTCTGAGGATGATGGCTGCAATGAAGGAGAGGAAACTCGAAGTTTGGCGAAGTCATCCATGGGTGCCTTCTCATTAGACACAAGGTGAGCCTTCTGAAGCTTCTGATTATCATATTGCAGTTTCTTGCACTCCTTCAAATGACCCGGTTTTTTACAGTAGTAACAGGTCACTCCTACACGAGCATCCGGACGCCGGTTGTCACTACTGATACCTTGGCGTCGTTCATAACCAGACTTCGATTCATGAGAGTTTACATTCCTCCCACCACGAACGTCACTCCTTCCAAGCAAGGCACTATTCGACTATTCCATTAAGTTTACCTCTGTTCGCTGTAAGCGGCGGAACACATCATCCAGAGACGGTAGTTCGGTCCCATACCAAATTTGAGACTTTGCATTCTCATACTCTGGACCAAGTCCACGCAAGAAGCTGATAACTCCCATTTTTTCCCTCTGGGTCTGTTGTACTGCAATATCTGCACTAAACGGCATGAGATAATTTAATTCAGCACTGTTGCGCTTATGCTTCGTGTAATAAGCCAACAATGCTTCACCATTCTGATCAGCATGAAAATACGACGAGCAGGCATCGTATGTCCTCGTCACCTGCTCCTTCCCTGAATACAGGAATTCCACATACGTCATTAGTTCCTTCACCGTATTGCAATGACTGACCAGGTCCACAATCTCATCATTCATAGAGTTAGTGATCTGATTATACAAGCGTGCATCGACCCGATCCCAACTCTTCTTTTCACCTTCATCTTTAGGCGGATCACTATCCATGTGCCCTTCCAGCTCATTACTCAGCAAGTGGTTTCGAATTGTCCGATGCCAATCAAGGTAATTCGTACCATTCAATTTCCGTCTCGTGATTCCATTGAATAAGAAACCACACTAGTATGCTTGTTATCGCCCATACTACCGTGATCAAACTCAAACAGACACCAAACAACTTGTTTATTGCAAGGAAAAAACAGACTTGAACTTCGAAACTGAAAACGACGATACCACAGTAATGGAAAACAGTAAAACCAAGGCACCTCGGCGATCAAAACAAAAAACAAACCTCACACCCGTGGGGCTAGCGGCTGACGGAATTTCCGGCGAGCGGGCGGCAGCGGTGGCCAGACTTCCTTTTCCTCCTCTTTCCTTAACGCTAAATTTGCCCTTTTGGCTCTGATACCATATCAACAATATGACTAAAACTAGTCTCACACATTTATTAAGGAGAGGCAATGCCTTTATATAAGAGTTACAACGGGCCTAGATCTACGGGCCTAAATCTATTAGACAGATATTTATACATGAAATATACACTTAAACTCTAATAGGGAGATCCTAGGGTCGATAGGAGAAACGGAGTTCTAGAGGAGAGGAGGGTGCGTATTGGCTATGATAGGCCATTGGCGAATGACAGTTGGAACGATCGTGGTTGGGGTGACAATTTCCAAAATACGGGATGGGAATTTTGGCAAGGGGGAGAAGAGAGGATTCAACGGGGAGGACAGAGAGTAGCGAGAAGGGAGGGATCGGGGTGTGACAGGAGATTTAGAAAGTTGGAGATGCCGGTTTTCAACGGTTTCGCTGATGAGGACCCAGTGGGGTGGTTAAGTCGGGTTGAACGTTACTTCCTAGTAAATAAACTGACTAAATATGAAGGGGTTGAGGCAACAGGGTTGTGCTTGGAAGGGGAGGCATTAGAATGGCTTCACTATGAGAAGGATCGTGCCGCCTTTCGTTCGTAGAACGAATTCAAGGACCTGTTGTTAGAGCGTTTCCAACCAACGGCTCAAGCAAACAAGTATGTCAACTTCATGAGTTTAAAGCAAGTAAGCACAGTGAAAGAATATCGATGGAGCTTTGAGTGCTATGCTAAGGGAATGCAAGATATAAGTGCAAGCGCATTGGAAGGAAAGTGGGAAAGTGGACTGAAGGAGGTGATACAAAGCGCAATGCGTAAACTGCGCCCGGTGGGTATCGAAGAGAAAATGTTCATGGCTCAAGTGATTGAGGATGATTTCTTGTTTCGGGCTGCCAAGAACGAGGGACGTACTTCTGCAACGGTTAAGGCTAAAGCAAGAACGACAGTTTCGGGAACTGGTAGCCCAGAGTCCTCTTCACGCAGGACTACAACCGTTACTCCGACATCTTTTAAAAGACTCACTGAAGCTGAGATTCGAGCACGAAAGGACAAAGGGTTATGTTTCCGCTGTGATGAAAGGTTTGTGTTGGGGCACCGTTGTCAGAAGAAGGAGCTCCAGGGCTTGGATATGTGGGTCGTTCAGGATGCGAACTGTTGGGTTTTTGGCAAAATATTAGAAGTGAATTTGTCCCACATCGGAAAGATGCAAGGTAGTTGTAACGGCCCAGTTTTCTATTCCAGTTCTCGAGGTGCTTCCGGTTCAGATTCAGTGGTTCGGTTGGGCCGTTAGAGCTGTTTTGACCCTTAGGGGTATTTTGGTCTTTTTGCTCCCCGGGCAGGATTTGTGGATTTTCAGGGCTTCGAGGCGGCTCCCGCCTTTGTTGAGGCTTGTATGTTGGTGGTCATGAGTCCCGAGATGTTTGGGGTACTCGTTTGGGAGTTCGGTTGTGATTTGGGTTTTGGGCAAAGTGATCGTTGTTTGGGTGTTTCCTTTGGGATTCGAGCCCAGGCCCTTAGAGTGATTTGGGAGTTTGTTTAAGTGAGAGTTATTGTTTGGAAAAGGTTGCTTCAGCCGGGAAATGGGATTTAAGGACTTTAAGGCTTGTTTAAATTAGGAAAAAGGGAAGAAAAATCAAGAAAGTCCCTTTCCCCTTGTTTTGCAATCTCTCTCTCTCTCTCTCTCTCTCTCTCTCTCTCTCTCTCTCTCTCTCTAGCCGACCTCACCAAGAAAACCCACCATGCCCTAGCCACCCGCCCATGCCCTAGCCGCACCACACCACAGCGCATCATCGGACCGCTCACCCCAAAGATAGCCACCGCCCCACCACGCCGCACGGGCGCCTGCATCGCCCGGCCAGTGCGCCCAGATCGCGCTGCATCGTCCAGGCCCTAGCCGCGCCCTCGCTCCAGCCGCCCAGTCACCCATGCCGCGCGCGCGCCGAGCCACCCCAGCGCCCGTCGCGTCGCCCTCGCCCTAGTCGCGCCGAGCCCAGATCTGCAGCATCGCCCGAGCCATCTTCGTGTCGCCTTGGTCGCGCCGAGTCCAGATCGCATCGCCGCCTCGCCTTGGTCGCGCCGAGCCCAGATCGGCATCGCCCGTGCCGTCTCGTCTTGAGTCGCTTTCGCCTCAGTAGGTCGTCGTGCCTTCCCGAGCGCCCCGAGCCCGTCGCGTCGCGTCGCCTCGCCGCAACGCGCCGTCGCGCTGCCCTCTGTCAAGCCGCGCCGTGTGTCGCGCCGCCAGTAGAAACTCGAGCCGCGCCCGTGCGCGCTTTGCTTTCGCCCAGCGCGCGCGCGTACTGCGCCAGCGCCGCCGCCGCGCGCCCCTCATGCCCAGCGCTGTGCCCAGCGCCCGGCCACCACTCTTCTTGCGCCCGCCACACTGTTGTTGTGTCTTTGGTTGGCCCGAGCCTTGTGGCTTCTCGGATGGTATTTCCCAGTCTTTTCTTCGTTGGGCCCCGATGTGTTGGTCTGCTTTGTTTAGGGATTTATTTGGGTCAGTATTATGTATTTGATTTGGGTTTGCTTTATTTTATGTTTAGGTTGTTTGGGTTCGATTAGAGGCTCGAGGATTGCTTGGTTGATTTGTGATTATTTTCTCGCTTGTCCTGTAAGGATTTCTTACCGTGGTTGTGTGGACCTGCGATATGTCTCGATTGTGCCTTGTATGTTTGCTTTGATTGTTATGAGCATGATAGTGATAGGTAGCTTTGTTTGATCTCTTGCTAGCATGTTTGTTGATTTTACATGTTAGTGCCATGCTAGGTTTGTTCTTCCAAAGCATGCTTATGATTCTGTTTAAGTTGTAATATCATGCTAGGTAAACGTGATTGATGTCGGTCATTGCTTGCTAGCCGGAATCATTGATTTACTCGGTATTCTTGGATAGAGTAGTAGGGTTTGTCATCATCCGCAGGGCCGAGAGGACATAACGTACTTTGTCCCCACCCGGTCGGGAGTAGAGCGAAGCATAACGTACATTGCTTCCCCGGCGGCACCGATGTGGATGTAGCTACCACATCGGCATAAGCCTAGTTTGTAGCTGCTAGAGCGGAACCACGCCAGCGGTGCAAGCTGCCTTGGCGGGTTCTTAGCTTCAGTCGGTGGTACAGTGCGCAGATGAGTCCGCAGGGCCTCGCACTCATCGTGTTCGGTGACACCGTTTCCGAGTCTTAGGCATGCGTGCGACCGCGTAGTTTGCCCTTAGGCCCCGCATTTCGCGCGGTTGCGAGAAGAGCATGCGGTGTGCGCGCGCACACGCAGCGTTAGTAGCCGGTTCGGAGAGCTCCCGGGCTAATGTTCGTGAGTACACCGCCCTTCCGGTTTAGAGCGGATCATACTCTCCCGATAGTCCGATTTTTAGCGAGGGTAAGAGGCCCTTGAGGACACCCATTGGGATTGGCTTTTGAGCTAATCAATTGGTCGAGGAGAAAGACCCTCGAGGGTGTCGGACATCTTGGGATCGGTTTTGAGTGATCAATTGGCCGAGGAGAAAGACCCTCGGAGATGTCCCGGATTGGTTATGAGAACCAATCATTAGGCCTAAAGTAGGAGACTTCCGATGATTCCTAAGTAAGAGACTTAGATGTTTCCAGATCTTGTGTTATGAGCTCGTTGAGCTATGATCCATGTTGATAGTCGCTTGCTTGCTTGCATATTGAGGTGCTAGATGACCGATGTATCGTATTGTACCCGGTTGGGGATTCTTACTGAGTATGTTTATACTCACCCTTATTTATCTTTCTGTGTAACTTGGGACAACACCAAGAGGGCTAGCGGAGGGAGCCGATTGATCATGGGGAACCGCCGGCACTCTGTCTTTTATTATTGCATTGTTTATTCAGCATGTAGATGGACAGGAGTCCTAGGGGAACCTTGTTTAAAACGTTGCTTAAATTGTATTGTACATTTTATTAAACACTGGCCAGGTTGTTTTACTTTGTTGGATTGTTTAAACTGAAAATTGTTGGTTCTGTTTTAAGGGCTCCCCCTTCTCATATGTTTTGAAAGGTTTTTAAATATAAGCTCTAAACCGCTTGTTATCATATTTAACTTGCATGCTGAGTAAGATCCCAGGTTTAGGACCATGTTTTGGGTCGGGTTCTTACAGTAGTGGTGTGCTCTAAGCACTATAAAAGGAGCATAAGGCTTTGATTTCAAAGCATCCCAGTCAAAAGCACTTTAAAGCTTAGTGTATTGACTCTAGTTAAATTCCTTTCGTATTCTCTTGTGGAGAGTGGGCAAAGGGTGTGAGTAGTATAAGTTTTGAAGAGAGAGCTTTTGTAATTGGGGTCGGGGAGAGAATTATGTGTGATTGTAGCAATTGTTCACATAGTGGAAGTTCTTTCTGTCCGTGCTTTTTTCTCCAATTTGGAGTTTCTCCACGTAAATCCTTGTGTTCTCTATTTTGTTGTTTCCTTTTAATTTCTCATTATTTTCTGCTTATTCCTACTATTATTAGAGAAGGTTTTTCCCAACAAGTGGTATCAGAGCCTTAGGTTTTGCAGTTTCTTGAATTTCTGAGTTTGCTCTTTGGTTGCAGCTTTGTCTGAGCAAGTTACAACTGGATGGTTCATTATTTGCAGATTTGCTAGGATTGAAGCAGAAAATGGCAAGCTTTATGAGTTCAGTAAAGTTTGACGTGGAGAAATTTGATGGAAGAATGAATTTTGGCTTGTGGCAAGTGCAAGTCAAAGATGTGTTGATACAATCTGGATTACACAAGGCTTTGAAGGGAAGACCAAGTGGTGGTAATTCTGTAAAATCAAGCGGTGATGGTGGTTCAACTGAGTCCAGTGGTTGTTCCAACAAAGATTCTAAGAAGTCCAGTATGAATGATGACGAATGGGAGGAAATGGATTTGAGAGCTGCAAGTGCCATCAAATTAAATTTGGCTAAAAATGTTCTTGCTAATGTGCATGGAATATCAACAGCCAAAAAGCTTTGGGAGAAACTTGAAGCGATGTATCAAGCAAAGAGCATTTCAAATCAGTTGTACCTGAAGGAGCAATTTTACACACTGCGAATGGAGGAAGGTACGAAAATCTCAGATCATCTGAGTGTTGTCAATGGCATTGTCTCTGAGCTGGAGGTGATTGGTGTGAAGATAGAAGACGAGGATAAGGCATTGAGACTTATCTTGTCACTTCCCCCTACTTATGAACATATGAAGCCAATCTTGATATACGGAAAAGAGTCTTTAAATTTTGCAAAAGCTACTAGTAAACTTCTATCAGAAGAAAGAAATCTGAAGCTTGATGAGCGTACTTCATAAAAGGATCCAGCACTGGTAGTTGACAATTGGAAGAAGAAGAAAAATTTTGTGCAAAAAGGAAGTTGCTGAGAATGTGGACAACCTGGTCACATGAGAAATAATTGTCTTAACAGAGCAAGCTCGTCAAAGGGCTCTGGTTCGGATGCTGACGTGGTCTCTCTCGTCCGGGGATCTAGTTGTTAGTATTATTCTATATTTAGTGAAATGTTAGGATTTGCATCATTCTTAGTATTATTCTATATTTAGTGAGTTGTTAGGATTTGCATCATTCTTAGTATTATTCTATATTTAGTGAGTTGTTAGGATTTGCATCATTCTCCTTGTATATATATATGGACATAGTTATATCAATAAAAAGTACGACTTCTCTGAGTCCCAAAATATTGCGTAACACTAGTGACGCCCTCTAAAGAAAGAAAGAAATCATCCTCATGGTATGTCCACTTTGCCATGGTAGAGGATGTGATGTCAGCGGTTCCACAAGTTTGCACACGGGCATTGGCTTGGCGGTTATGCAAGGTGTGTGGTGGAAGTTATGTCAATGGGCTGAAGAACTTTCAGGTAAGCCAAGTAGGTGGAAGTTGCACCATAAATTTCAGCAAGGTGTATCAACATGTGACGAAGAAGAAAAATCTTGGAATGTGAGATTTCAAGTGTTGTACTTTTTTATGATGGAGTATGTTATAATTCTCAGGGTTGAGAATTATGATTGTCAGATAAGATAATGTTGCAGCAGAAGATGTAGATTTTTCAAATATCTTGCCAAGGTGGAATTTGTTGGGTTTTTGGCAAAATATTAGAAGTGAATTGTCCCACATCGGAAAGATGCAAGGTAGTGGTGTGCTCCAAACACTATAAAATGAGCATAAGGCTTTGATTTCAAAGCATCCCAGTCAAAAGCACTTTAAAGCTTAGTGTATTGACTCTAGTTAAATTCTTTTTGTATTCTCTTGTGGAGAGTGGACAAAGGGTGTGAGTAGTATAAGTTTTGAAGAGAGTGCTTTTGTAATTGCGGTTGGGGAGAGAATTCTGTGTGATTATAGCAATTTTTCACATAGTGGAAGTTCTTTCTATCCGTGTTTTTTTCTCCAATTTGGAGTTTTTCCACGTAAATCCTTGTGTTCTCTATTTTGTTGTTTCCTTTTAATTTCTCATTATTTTCTGCTTATTCCTGTTGTTATTAGGGAAGGTTTTTCCCAACACGAACGACTACCATGATGCTAACGTGACAGATTTTTCTCCAGAGGACGGGTCTGCGGAAGATGGCTTCGGTGGTGGAATACCTGGAGGACAAGGTGGCTCTTAGGGGGAAAGTATTGATACGATCCGGCCCACTGACTATTAGTATTATTAGTATTAGTATTTATTAATTGCTATTTTAACTGTATTGTTAGTCTTTTATTAAATTAGGTTATTATTAGGTTTACTTGAGGAGTAAGTTAGAGACTAGGGTTTAGGGTTATAAATAGGAGATATTAGGTCATTGTTAGGCATTCAATCAGTTGTCGTCTTTGTACTCTGGCTCTTAGAGAGATCCTCTCTGGAGATTTATCTTATTTTAATAGAAAAGTGTGGTAGATTCTATCATATTATTATTTACTATAAGAATCAATTTTAAAATAAAATTCCAAGATTTCATTGAGATAGAACTCTATTTCCTAGAAGAATCATTCTTGACAGTGAAAAGACTGACAACATTAAACAGGTTTCATTATTCCTCCAACATATAATGCTGCTTTGTAGTAATAAACTGACCTACCTCCACGGCAATTCATTGAATTTGGTAACGCCTATTGATGAAACAAGAACTACTCTCTTTACAGATCGAGGAAGTGCTGATATAAGGTTTCTCACACCCTCCCAATCTACAATTATAAGGTCACAGTCAGAAACTGCTGAGAAGTGATAAGTATAGGAATAATTGAATGTGTGTCGTGAATATTCAACGAAGTGCGACTATCAATCTAGAGAATGGAAACAAAAACACTGTCTGATGTTATATTGATTTCAACAAAGATCTCAGATCTGTAGGTCTAAGTTTCTAGCCAAAACACTAAAATGTAGCTTCTGATAATAACAGTATAATCCTAACCTACTCTTTCAGGAGTGTTATCTCCATCCCAACGCTTTGAAGGGAAGGCTGTTGTTCCTGTGCAGCAAATCATATGCGTGACACCCTAACAGATGATGATTAAAAAACAGAGATTTTTAATTTATAAACAACTGATAGCACCAAGAGTATTCAGGTATAATTTTTTAAAATAAGAAGCAACAATAAAAATGTATCAATAGACAGTTCTGTAAAAAACTAAAATCAAGAAACAAATTGCAATCCAAAACGGGCACTATTATTTTAATCCATCTAAGTGAGAAAAAAGTGAAGTTTGTGGTGACAGCAGGGGTCCCAATTGTAAGGTTTATTATTTTGGTTAACAATTTTATAGTCAGATTTATCTTCTAATTTTTGGATTCGACCATTTTCTCTTTTGTTTAAACTATTATTACTATTTCAATTTTTTATTTTTTATTTCCCTACTTAGCGTGCATTTCAATTCAACTGGAAGCAATAAGTAGGTAATGAGGTAAATTTACCGCAAATCTCCTCATCCGAGGCTTAAATAATTCTCCAATTGATCTATTTCAAAACTTGCATTTGTAACGCCCCATGCCCAATATTCAGATCAGAATTCCAGAACGGAATTCGACATCTCATGGTCCGGCATTCCCTTGCATTTCATATGGGCTGACTATGCTACCTACTAGCCTTTAAGCAATTCTAACAGTAAAGACTATCCCTACAAACCAACACATATTCTCAGCATGCTTTGTCCTCACTCACATGATTCCTAGGAAAGATCACATGAGGTCACTCAACATAGAATTGCTCCAAGTCAAGCATGCTTAACTTTGGATTTCTTATGATAGAACCCCCAAAAAGAAGATGCACTTTATTGGTATAGGTAGTAACTATCAATTCTTTAAGTCTTTCTTTTAACTATATGACTTGCATAAACTCGGGATCCCTCTCATTCAAATGTGGTAATGGTTCATTCATGTACCAACCGATAAGATAACTTTCTCGTACCCACTACCACACATCACCAACCCCCAATGTCAACTGTCACTTCACTTCTCCTAGTTGCCTCTTCGTTGCATATGGACACTACCCGGTACATGAGTAAAGAGTAATCTTCCCTCACTTAAATGTATCTTTCTACCACTGCATCAGAGCCACGCCAAAAAGTTGCTTCCTCGTGAGAGGAGCGTACAAAAAATACAATTTCAACCAAAATTAGTATGGTAATATGAAAATATCTGAGGGCTAAAAGCTGTAAGTTTATGCGGTGAAGTTGCCCAAGAATAATCAAATAAATTCAGAAGTTCTTCTACAACTAAAGCATCGGTAGAGAATTGATACAAATACAACATGGTAAGGTAATAAAATCTAAGCAAGATCACAAACCTCGAATATAGACGGGTCTAGGTCTTTCGGATTCCTTGTGTCGCCTTTGCGTACCTGTCCAAGTTACAACTATTTATAAGAACAAAGTCTACCTGAGCGTATGGCAAGACTTTCAAGTATCAACATATAATCCAGAACCACAGAGTTCAATTAATAAGAAATTGCATAAACATTCTAACTTATTACTAATCACATCAATTGTAGTAGAAATTGAAGCCAAACGACCAAGCACACGACACTGACCTCTACTTAACAACAATAATTCTAAAAGCTCCCTGGATCTCTATATGCTATACTCAGCCGATCAAAACTGGAACACGAAACCAATAGCTTCTAAGCTGTAACCTTGCATAACCAAGACAGACCATGGTACCTGTAACAAATCTTCATCTTGTTCACCAAATAATGTAGTAGCTTTCTCCGGGTCTCGCAGTAACAGGCGTAATTTGACATTCCGGTCCAGCAAAGTTGCTGCCACCAACTGTCCTATAAAAGTGAGAACATCAAACCAAGAACATAAACCACCCAGTGGACAAAAAATATCCTCCAATGTAGCTCGCTAGTAACTCATTTAATCTGTTGAACTATGTTAAAGCACCCATCAACCCTAAAGTTCAAGTTTGTGAGTTCGAGTAAATTTATGTATGCTAAGAAATTTGAGAAATTCCCTACCATTGGAATTGAATTTTAAATGAGGAGTAAACGACCGGCAAATACTCAAATTCAGGACCTCCCACTCAAAACTTCATCAAAATTACCAGAACCTTTTCCACTAAGAACTACAACTAATACTTAAAAATAAACTCAATCTTTCTTAAGAGATTAGCATTAAATTATCTACTTATCACTACCTGATTCAATTAAGTTAATCGATTCATTCTATACGTCGATAAATTTAACAGAGATACGCAGAGAACATAACCTACCGACGCCGCCGGTGCCGCCGACGACAAGGACGAGTTTAGAAGATGCAAGAGGGTCAGTTTTGGAGTCTGAACTTGGAGACTGAACCACTTCCTGATTGATTGCACGAACGGCAGAGGATCGTCGTGTAGGGCTTGAAATGCTCTTGTGAAATCGATTCACGGAAGATGAACACGACGGCGAAACTATGTGAAATGTTTTCTGAAAATGAGTGGCTGGAACAGAAAATTTAGGGTTGAATGAGAGAGAAAGATTAGTCGCCATTGATGAGATGAGAGTAGAGAAAATGAACTCCAAGAGGATGAGTGAAGAAGAAACTAATTATGTAAAGAATTTTTCAATTTGTTCAAATCATTTGCATTGATAGATTTGTGTTTTAGAATTTCCACGGATTGCTTATGGGATTTAGAGGATGTCTTCATGAAATATAGATAGAGGCAAGAAATTTGTGTACGCATTATTGGAGTGGTTAGAAATTGAGAAGTGGCTTTCAGTGTGAGTTATTGTGAGGCCATTAGAATTGAAAGGAAACAACAATCAAATTCCATTCTTTTTTAAGTACAAAATTGGAGGAGAGGGAAACTCATATTACTCTCGGATGATAAAAATAAATCTGTAATTATAATATTAACTTCATTACCACTAAATAATGAAACTACAATCTTACTAATATTTTTGGTGTACAAAATTTAAATTTTATAATTATGGGATGAGTAATTTGAATTTTTCTATCTATACTACAAAATAATGATTAAAATGTTTAAGTCAACACACTTTCAAATCTTCTTACCTAAAAATTTTTACTAAAAAAATTAATTAACAATCAACTTAACATAATTTATTGTTAATTGGGATACATTAATTAACAATCAACCGTTTATGGACACGTATAAATGTTCCGTTAACTTCATTCCAACTATTTTTATAAGATAAACGGTTTTTTTATTTAAATATTTTTTTATATAGAGAAATAGCAGCAAATTCAATTTTAGATAATCAATATATAATTTCTTAGTTTTACAAAATCTTCAAGTAAATAAGTGATTCTGTGGTACAAATTGGAGTGACCTTTTTTCTGGTCATGATGCTTCTACGTGGCGAGATATATCCATTCAAGCGGTTTCATTCCACATCAGCTTAGAACATTTTTATTTCCAATAGTTTTTTTTTTTTTAAATAAAGGTAACCACGCCCGTTCCTATCTATTTAAAATGTATCTCGTCAATTCAACTCAAATTCAATAGCATCAACTATTATTTTAAATTTGTTGATTTTATGAAGATTTTTTTTTTATTCATTAAACTTTATTTATTAATAATGAGAATAAAATATTTATTGAAAATAATGAACAATTAAATAAATATTATTTTATATCTAAAGAAGAAATTATTAAAATTAAAGTACAAAAAAAAATATACAAAAAAGTTTATGGATTATAAAAAAATGGACAAAATAAAACAATCTCCAGAAACTTAAATAAAATATAAAATAAATCCGATTATTATACATTTGCCAACAAAAATAATAGTACAACCCCAATTTAAAAATAGTTCCAAAAACAAAACCAATTTTTTAAAAAACTGTGTGAAAGCATAGACAAAGTTTAATTTAAGTAGATTTAAAAAAAAATAAAGGTTGATTTAAGGTTTTTTCTCTTTTTGAAACTGATTTAAATTATTTATAAATATAAAGATTATTAATACCACTTATAATCGATCATTATGAAATAATTTAATTGGTCAAAGAACTCGATCTCATAAAATGATAGTTCAATCAATAATAACCATTTATATAAGAATCAATAAATTTTAAAATATATATATTTATAATCATTAATATTATAAATAAATATAGTATTTATATTAATATAAAAGAACTATATTTACAATTTTTTAAAAAATAAGATTGACCATATTTATAAATTTTATAGATGGGACTATCTTAGAAATTTCCCTTAAATTAATAATGGAATGCATTGTTTACATTGTGACACACTACTTAGGATTTGAGTTGGAGAAAAGAGAAATGGCGCAGTCATCTTCTTCATCAGCTCTCTCAAGAATATATAATCTGAGTGGACACTTTCAGTCACCAGACTCGAAAAAAAGAGATAACCCACAGGTCAGAATCTTCAAATTACTCTCTTTAAACTGCGCTTTCCAATTTTGCTTACCGTTTTGTCTTATTTACTGTTGAAGGGTGCCATTGACGCTCCTGGTGGAGGCCTAATTAAGATATCTGCCGAGGTTTCTGTTGCCTTGTCTTGTGGGAAACCTGTTGTTGCCCTTGAATCAACCATCATCTCACATGGTGACTCTGGTTTTCTTTGCCATTATCATAGTTATATGTCATGGGGTTTAGTTTTTGTAGACATTTGATACTATGGAGCCCCTTTTCTTAAAATTCAAAACTAGTTTTGTTTATCCTTATAGAGAATTATATGATCATCTAACCATCAACTCACCTAGTTGTCAAGATGGCCTTAACTAAATGATTATGGAATTAACTTCCTACGAGTTTCCTTGACATCTAAATGTTGTAGGCTCAAAGTCTATGAAGGGTAAAAATAGTTGAGGTGTGCGTAGGGTGGCCTGGACAGTCATAGATATTAAAAAATGGTGTGATCATCTAGCTTTGGTTCTCTCATTATCTGATTCATGTGGAAACTTTGACAAAAAGAAAGGAAATTAAGTGATTCAAAAAAAAAAAAATTTATGGATCACCTTGGTTCCATCGAGTATTGATAGATGCATAATTGATCAAACATTAGTATTGTGTATGATTCTCAGAGTAAGAATTACGGCATTTATAAATTATTGATTTCACGCTAGGATTTTGGAACAAAGATGGGGTACTGCAAAAATGATGATTCATTTCTGATGATTTAGATTGTAGGATCCAATACTATTTTAGTTTGTAAACAGGACAACTTTTGAAAGTTGACTGTTGCTGGATACTTAGAACTAATGAACACTAAAATATTGTCATTTATTTAGAATTTACTTGAAACATCTTTCATTCACTGGGAAATAATTGAGAGCTCACAGTTATTTTCTCTCTTTGTATCTAGGGATGCCCTATCCGCAAAATTTGGAAACTGCAAAGGAAGTAGAAGCAATAGTGAGGAAGAATGGAGCAGTTCCTGCAACTGTGGCAATTTTAGATGGCACGCCATGCATAGGTGTTTGTTTAACTGCTTTGTCTCTAGACGTGTCAACAACTACTGTGCTTATGATATTCATATTATATACATTTCATGAGTTTTATCTTTTCATCATTCTTGAAGATTATTGTTAAGGGGTTGGCTAACTGATTGAGAAAGATTCTCTTTGTGACAATTCGAGATTCTCAGGGTACTGTCATTTCTAGGAGACAAATCTTAGACCAAAGATCTAATTGCTAATGAAGTCCTCAAGGATTATAGATCAATCAATAAGGGAGAGATCATTTTCAAGATTCACTTTGAGAAAGATTGTATGTGGATTGGAACTTCTTGGATGAGATCCTGGCTAAAAAGGATTTTGGGGTATAAATGGTGCTCCTGGAATTGGAGCTGAGTCAGGCTGGTTGAATATTCGATTTTTACTATGACATCAAGAGGCTAGTTCTTTTCCTTTAGAGGTCTTGAGAAGGGGATCTTTTCTCTCATTTCTTGTTCTTTCTAGTGATGGATGTTTTAAAGAGGATCATTTCACAAGGAGTAAAGAGTGGAATTGTTGAGGGTTTCAAGGACGGGAAGGATAAATTGCTCTTATCTCATATCCAATTTTGTTTATGACTCCCTTCTCTCTTGCTCGGGGGATGAGAAGTTGTTTGATAATTTGAACAACATTTTAGCTTTCTTTGAGACCGTATTTGGGTCAAAGATCAATAGAGGCAATCTTTTGTTGGGCTTGAATTGTGATATAAATAAGTTGAATGGGTGGGCTGCCACGGTGGGGTATGAAGTCGGTCATTTCGAGCTTTTCTTTGATAGGTTGTTTTCAACCTTTTTCCAAAGTCTTCCCTTAAGGCATAAACCTAGGTCTCTTTCATTCTGGGATCTTGTCGTGGATAAGGTGCATAAGAGGCTTTCTTCTTAGAAGAGAAGATTTTTCTCAAAATGGGGTATACTTACTCTTATTCACTCTGTCTTGAGTAGCTCCCTTTTTTGTATCTATGTCCGCATGTAAAAGTTTAGAGGCATGAGAGATTTTCTCTTGGAAAAGGTGGAAGAGGGGAAAATGAGTTATCTTGTTAACTGGGAGAAGGTTACCAAGGTTGTGGACTTTGGCAGATTTAAGTATTGTTAATATGAGAGCCCGTAACAAGACCTTATTTGCAATGGCTTTGGCATTTTCATCTTGAGTCATCCGTGATATGGCGTAAGGTTATTGTGAGTAAGTAGGAGTCATCCCCTTTCGAACGGACCGCAGGTTGGGGCAAAGACACTTCTAGAATTCCATGGACAAGCATTGCTAAATGTCATTGTGAATTGTTTGCTCTCTTTCTTCGTTCACTCCTCGAGGGAGGACGAGAGAGATACTTTTTTCTTGGAGGATAAGTGGTTAGTGGATAGGCCCCTATGCTTATCGTTTTCGCACCTATTTCATTTATCCTCGATAAATTCGCTTAGTGGCTGAGGTGTTGCCTCATCCTTGGCCAAATCGTCACCTTTGCAAGGTTTCTAGTGTTTTTTGTACGATAGAGAAATTTTAGATGCGGTCAACCTTCTTTCTTCGTTGGGGGGTTTTGCTATTGTCCTGAGAAGAGGGATGCCCCTTTTATGTTCAGTCAAAGGCTTTTCATGGAGGCCATTTTTCTTTTGAATTGTTAACCCTTCTATAGAAAGTCAAGCTAGTTACAGTCTACCCCTTTTATTTCTCCTTCTATTTTTCTAACTTAATTAAGTTAGTCTACATTTTATTATTAGAGACATTAGTTTACATTCTATTA
This sequence comes from Sicyos edulis, assembly GCA_036507275.1. Lineage (NCBI taxonomy): Eukaryota > Viridiplantae > Streptophyta > Magnoliopsida > Cucurbitales > Cucurbitaceae > Sicyos > Sicyos edulis. Next base: position 68,035 of record JAYKKH010000052.1, on the reverse strand, counting down.
TTAGGGAGGTTAGTTTACAACTTTCTGGTATTAATATGTATGTTACTTCACTTGAAGGAATAAGAAAAGTAAACAAATTCCTCGATAAGTAGGTTCATGGTATCATAGCCTTGAAACTCTTTCAACCCTAGCTACTGTTGTATTCAAAGTTATTAGACCATCAAGACATAGCTAATCATCAAGCTATTGTCACATATACCTCCTTAACTCCCAACAGCCTCTCATGGGTCTCATCGATGATTATCAGCATCCTCGCCACTTATACCGCTCAAATCGGTTCATCGTCACAACTAACTTTTCTTTTAACTAGGTTATTCAAGACCAGTTCGGTACGATTCAAATTCAATTAGACCGGTTAATTCAAACCTGTTCAAACCGGTCAACAAGAACAGTTAGCGGTCGATTGTCAACAGCCAGCGGTCAATTGTCAATAGTCAGCGGTCAACTGTCAACAGTCAACAATTTAAGCTCATGTTCAAATCAGTTTCAATTTTTTTTATTCCTTATATTTAAATATGTTAGTTTCTCAAATTAGCAAGATTGACGACTTTGTTTTACACACACAAATTTTTTCATCATAATGGATAGTCGCATCACTGATGGCAGTCCTACCAAAGTTCTCAGTATTGGGAGTATTCAAGTATTAGAGTCTTTGCTCCTTCAATCAATTTTGTTTGTGTCACATCTTGAATACAATCTATTGTCTGTGAGTAGACTGAGTAAAGATTTGAATAATGAGACTAAATTACGTGCATATTAATGTATTTTTCAAGACATGGGATCAGGGAGGATGATTGCTAGTGTTGAATTATGTGGAGGGTTGTATCTTCTAAAGGTAAAACCTCTTTGTGCAATAAACTTGAAATTCAATCGAGTCAAGAGTTAACATGTATTTAAAATTCTCTACATCCATTGCATAAGGATAGTCTTGTCATGATGTGGCATTATCGTTTAGGTCACCCAAACTTTTCCTAACTTGAACGCTTATTTCCATCACTATTTGCCCATAAAAATAGTAAATATTTTCAATGTGAAATTTGCCAACTATCCAAACATACTCGCACCCAATATGTTCCGCATCCTTATATCCCATCTCAACCTTTCTCACTTATCCATGCGGACATTTGGGTACCATCAAAAGTAAAAAAATATTACTGAGGCACGTTGGTTTCTATTGTTAGTTAATGATCATACTCGTTTAAGTTGGACATTTCTTATAAAAGATAAGTCTGAAACTAGTCATATATTCATTGTGTTTCATAGAATGATTCAAAACCAATTTCAAAGTCCTTAAGACAGATGATGCTTGTGACTTCTTTAATTTAACCTCAACACCTTTCTTCAATCTAACGGCATTGTTCATCAGGGTTCTTGTGTCTCTGATTGGATCGTTGACAATTGACCGCTGATGATTGATAGTTGACCGACCGATTGTGTTGATAGTTGATCACGATCGCTGGCGCTTGCTTCGCTTGGATCGTTCTCGTTGATCGGTTGGAACAAGTTTGATTAAACTGGTCTAATTAAATTTAAATCGTATTGAACTGTTCTTGAATAACCTAGTTAAAAGAAAAACTAGTTGTGACGATGAATCGATTTGAGCGATATGAGTGGCGAGGCTGCTGATAATTGCCAATAAAACCCGTGAGAGGCTGTTGGGAGTCAAGGACATATATGTGACACTAGCTTGATGATTAGCTATGTCTTGATGGTCCAATAACCGTGAATACAACAACAGCTAGGGTTGAAAGAGTTTCAAGGCTTTGTTACCATGAAGCTACAGATGAGAGGAATTTGATACATTTCTTATTCCTTCAAGTGAAGTAATATACATATTTATACAAGAAAGTTGTAAACTAACCTCCCCAATAATAGAATGTAAACTAACCTCTATAATTATAGAATATAGACTAACTTAATTAAGTTAGAGAAATAGAAGGAGAAATAAAAGGGGTAGACTCTAACTAGCTTGACTTTCTACATAATCTTTGAGGGAGGATGAGGTCTCTGGGTGATGTTTTGTCTCTTACTAAATTCTATGTTTCTCTTTAGGCCCGAGTGACAAAGCCCTTTTGTAATTGTTCTCTAGGTCTTATTTTTGCTTGATTGAAGGTCTTTTCGTAGGTTGCCTCCTTTCTGGGAACGTTTTTGCATATCCTTTATTTTTTCTCTATGTAAACTCCTTTTTTATAAGAAAAAAACATCATCCTTTGAAATCAAATGTGTTGCTTCACAATCTCCTCATCTTCAACTAGCTTAGTGGCTACAACAGTTTGTTCTTGCAGCCTTACCATGGAGAAATATTTTAATCACAACTGAAGAAACCGTCATCTTGGAGACTTCAACTCCAATTTAGGAAACTTCTTAAATCCCCTATTTTTTGTGTTGTGTTATTATTCCCCTTACTGGCAGCTGGTCCCCACATGGCCCTCTATCGTAGGCATGAATAAATTGGTCTATAGATAAGAACCGGTTGGAATCTGTATGATGTCTTGGATGTTAGTTTCTGTTGTTTTGGAGAAATAGAATTATGTTCTATTATTAATCCATATCACCATAATGTTACATTAGCCTTGCTTATATAAGAAAACTCTAGGCTAAGATAAGGAAAGATCTACACAATAATGAGAATTTACAAACAAGGAAATACTTTATAAGGAATGAACCACATATGGAAGAAGTATCAATCAAATAAATCAACACTCCCCCTCAAGGTGGTGCAAATATATCTTTCAGTGCCCCCTCAAGGTGGTGCAAATATATCTTTCATAGCCAGCTTGTCAATTAATCGATTAAAGTGTAACTTTGGGAGGCCTTTAGTCAAGACATCGGCAATCTGTTCATTTGTAGGTAAGTACGGTATGCAAATCACACCAGCATCAATCTTCTCCTTAATGAAATGTTTATCTACTTCAATATGTTTTGTTCTATCATGAAGAACTGGGTTATGAGCAATTGAGATGGCAGCTTTGTTGTCACAATAGACTCGCATAGGTGTTCCTTGGGAAATCTTTAATTCTTCAAGGAGTCTCTTTATCCAGATACCTTCACAAATACCATGAGCTAATGCTCTGAATTCTGCTTCAACACTGCTGCTAGCTACTACATTTTGTTTTTTACTTCTCCAAGTAACTAGATTTCCACCAACAAATGAACAATAGCCTGACGTAGATCTTCTATTTGTGATGCTTCCTGCCCAGTCAGCATTAGTATATATTTCAATATTGAAATTGTTATTTTTCTGAAACAATATGCCTTTTCCTGGAGTTTCTTTTAAGTATCTCAGGATTCTGTAAACTGCCTCAAAATGAGTGTGACCTGGTGCATGCATAAACTGGCTCACCATACTTACTGCAAAAGCAATGTCTGATCTTGTATGAGATAGATAAATAAGTCTTCCCACAAGTCTTTGATATCTTTCCTTATCTTTTACCTCTTTCTTGGATGCTGCTTGTAGTTTCAAGTTTGGTTCTATGGGGGTCTCTGCTGTTCTGCTCCCAAGTAAGCCTGTTTCTTTCAACAAGTCAAGAATGTATTTTCTCTGATTGACGAGATTACCCTGTTTTGACCTGGCAAATTCCATCCCTAAGAAGTATTTCAATGTTCCTAGGTCTTTGATTTGGAATTCACATGCTAGTTTCTTCTTCAGTTCATTTATCCCAACTTCATCATTGCCGGTAAGGTAATATCATCCACATATACTATCAGGACAACGATCTTATTGTTTCCACTATAGTTGTAGAAAATAGTATGGTCTGCTTGACTCTGAGAGAACCCATAACTTTTAACTGTATTTTCGAACCGTTCAAACCACGCTCTTAGAGATTGCTTAAGACCATATAAAGCCTTCTTCAGTCTGCAAACTTTGTTAACTCCAAGTTTCACTTCAAATCCAGGTGGTAAATCCATAAACACTTCCTCTTCGAGATCACCATTGAGGAATGCATTTTTCACATCTAGTTGATATAATGGCCATTCAGAGTTGACAGCAATAGAGAGAAGTACTCGAATCGAGTTGATCTTAGCAACAAGGGCGAATGTTTCTTGGTAGTCGATACCATAGGTCTGAGTAAAGCCTTTAGCTACAAGTCTGGCTTTATATCTTTCAATACTACCATCCGCATTACATTTTACAATGAATACCCATTTACATCCAACTGTTTTCTTGTCCTTTGGTCTTTCTACTACTTCCCATGTACCATTCTGTTTAAGTGCATTCATCTCCTCCATAACTGCTAAATTCCAATTTACATCATTCTGGGCTTCCTGTATGTTCCTTGGAATAAAAAGGTTAGTTATCCTTGAGGTGAAAGCCTTATGGTTATCAGACAACCTATGATATGACATATAATTGGCAATTGGGTATTTTGTACAATTACGAACTCCCTTCCTTTGAGCTATGGGAATATCAAGATCAAGATTAAGATTAGAAGATGGATTACCTGACTGCTCAGTACCATTCATCAGAGAATCAGACTGATGTAGTGACAAGTCCATTGGTTGCTCTGTACTATTTTGAATAGGTGCCCTCCTAGTATAAACCTGAAGCTCAGGTACGTGATCTGAGAGATCAATCAATAGTGTTTCTCCCCCTGAAGTAGAACATTCTACATTTGGCATAACAAGAATATGATTGACATTGTTAGGAAAAACAATTTGAAGAGGAGATGTTTCCCAAAAATTTTCTTCAAGGTTAGAATTCTCCCCCTGAAGTAAATTTGGGTTAAAAAATGATTCATTCTCGACAAATGTTACATCCATACTTTCAAAATATTTTTTATTTAATGGATCAAAGCAACGATACCCTTTTTTATTCGAGGCATAGCCTAAGAAAATACACTTAGTTGCACGAGGTTCAAGTTTTGATTGAGAAAAATGAGGAAGGTGAACATAAGCAATACATCCAAAAACTCTAATTGGTAGATCGAAATAAAGTCTAACAGTGGGAAAGAAAGTTTTAAATAGACTAAGAGGAGTTTTAAATGACAAATTTTTTTAAGGCATTCTATTAATAAGATAAGCAACTGTAAGGACTGTGTCACCCCATAAGTAAGTGGGAACATGCATGAAAATCATAAGTGCACGAGTAACCTCCATTAAATGTTTATTTTCTCTCTCAGCAATTCTATTTTGTTGGGGAGTATCTCTACATGTAGACGATGAAATATTCCCTTGACTTTAAAAAACGTATCCAAATGTTCATTAAAATATTCTGTCCCATTGTCAGTATGTAAAATGCTTATTTTTGTTTGAAATTGATTTTCAATCATATTGAAAAAACGAATGAAAATATCTTGAACCTCATATTTTTTTGTTAACAAATAAACCCAAGTCAAACGAGTATGATCATCAATGAATGTGACAAACCATTGTTTTCCACTATGCGTTGAAATTTTAGATGGACCCCAAACATCACTATGAACTAAGTAAAATTGTTTGGAGACTTTATAAGGTTTTGACACATATGTGTTTCGATGGTTTTTAGCAAAGATGCATGCTTCACACTGAAAATTTGAACAATCAATTCCTTTAAATAAGTCTGGGAATAAATATTTTAAATATGAAAAACTAGGATGACCAAGCCTACAATGCCAAAGTAAAATAGTTTCTTTAATAGGAGAAGAACTAACACTATTTAAACCCTGAACTTTTTTATTACCAGATGGTTCCTCTTCGAAATAGTAGAGACCATCCAACATTCTGATACGATCCGGACCTACCTTGGAGTTTTAGGAATAGTAGTATTAGTATTTATTATTGATTAATTAATTGTTATTTCAATTGTATTGGGTTTTTGGGCCTTATTAGAGATTATTATTTAATTAGGGGTTTACTTGGAGAACAAGTAGAAAGGCTAGGGTTTAGAGTCATTATAAATAGGAGAGGTTAGGTCTTTATTAATCATCCATTGAATTGTCGTATTTTGTACTCTGGCTCTTAGAGAGATCTTCTCGGGAGATTTATCTTATTTTAATAGAAAAGTGTGGTAGATTCTATCATTTTGGTATCAGAGCCGTTTACCGATCCGGGAATGGTCTCGACTAAGATGGAAACAAGGGTGCAAGGTTGGGAAGAAAGCTCGGCTAAATTGTCCAAGAAACAACGGGAAACGGAAGCAAGGCTAGACTCATTGGAAGAACGATTAGGGCAAAAGATTGACTCGAAGTTCGAACAACAAGATGCGAAATTTAACTCACAAATCGAACAAATAAATCGGAATATTCAGATGTTGTTAGAACGCATTCCAGGGCTGCCGATTATCGAATCAAACCAAGAAAACCAAGGGGAAGGAAACGTCGTCGCCGAGTTGGTTAGAGCAGCAGCGCGCAGAGGAGGACAATGCGAGGGGAGGGGAAGTCGACCAGAGCGGGGCGGCGGAGGCGCGGGCGGCGTGGGGCTGGAGCTCGGTCGCGTGCGCGCGGAGGGGACGGAAAAAGCAGGGATGGCGCGGCGCGGGGCGCGGCGCGACGCGCGCGCGCGCGCGCCATGGGGCTGGGTGAGGGTGATGGCGACTTCGGGCGTGGCGTGGGCGCGCGACCGGGTGTTGGGCCGTCACGGAGCTGGGCGCGCGGCCCGGGGCGCGCGAGGAGCGGTGGCGCGAATCGGGTGCGCGCGCGAGTTCGAGCGAGTGGGCGTGGCGCAGCGCGACCGGGTGTTGGGCCGTGCAGAGCTGGGCGCGGAGGGGGTGTCGGGCTGGGCGTGGGCAGAGGCGGGCTCGAGGGCGGGCGTGATGCGGGCGTAAGGCCGGGGGGCGAGGGGTGTGGCTCGGGTGCAGGCGGGCGGATCGGGTGGGCTGGTCGGACCGGGGGGGTTGGGCGATCGGGTTGGACCGGCGACGGAGTTTCGAGGGAATTTCGCGGAATACTTGCACGGGGCCAGAATTTGGTCGACGAGGAGAACCTCGACATGACTGGGGAGGAAATGGGTTGTTAGGAGAGAGGAGAGTGTGCTTTGGGATTGACAGACCGATAGCGCATGACGGTTGGAACGATCGAGGCCGAAATTGGGTTGACGAATTACTGGGACCGGAGTTCGGCCAAAGGGGAGAGAAAACAGGGTTCTGGAGGAGAGGAGGTTGCGCATGGGCTATGATAGGTCGTTGGCGCATGACGGTTGGAACGATAGGGGGTGGAATGACAATGTCCGAAATAGGGGACAAGATTTCGGGTGGGGAGGAGAAGAAAGATTTGAACGGGGAATTCAGAGAGTAGGAGGAAGGGAAGGACTGGGATGTGACATGAGATTCAGGAAATTGGAGATGCCGGTTTTCAAGGGTCTTGCTGACGAGGATCCGGTAGGATGGTTGAGTCGGGTCGAGCGTTATTTCCTAGTAAACAAGTTGACTGAATATGAAGGGGTTGAGGCAGCAGGGTTATGTTTAGAAGGGGAGGCATTGGAGTGGCTACAGTATGAGGAGGACCGTGCTCCTTTTCGTTCGTGGAACGAATTCAAAGATGGGTTGTTGGAGCGTTTCCAACCGGTGGCCCAGGCCAATAAGTATGCCAACTTCATGAGTTTGAAGCAAATAGGAACGGTGAAGGAATATCGCCGGAGCTTTGAGCGCTTTGCTAAGGGAATGCGCGATATCAGTATGAGTGCATTGGAGGGGAAGTGGGAAAGTGGGTGAAAGAGGAGATACGGAGCGCGATCGTAAAACTACGACCAGTGGGCATTGAAGAGAAAATGTTTATGGCCCAAGTGATTGAGGATGATTTTGTTTTTCAGGCTACCCAAAATGAGGGAAGTACTTCTGCAACAGTTAAGGCTAAAGTAGGAACGATTGGATCAGGAACGGGAAGCACAGAGATTTTGTCCCACAGGACTACAACCGTTCACCCGACGTCTTGTAAAAAACTCACTGAAGCCGAAATTCGAGCTAGGAAGGACAAAGGGTTATGTTTCCGCTGCGATGAACAATTTTTCCCAGGACATCGTTGTAAGAAGAAAGAACTTCAGAATTTGGATGTATGGGTCGTTCGGGATGCGCACGATTACCAGGATGTTGAGGTGACTGGTTTTTTGCCAGAAGATGGAGCTGCAGAAGGTGGCATCGGAGATGGAACACCTTGAGGACAAGGTGGCTCTTTGGGGGGAAAGTATTGATACGATCCGGACCTACCTTGGAGTTTTAGGAATAGTAGTATTAGTATTTATTATTGATTAATTAATTGTTATTTCAATTGTATTGGGCTTTTGGGCTTTATTAGAGATTATTATTTAATTAGGGGTTTACTTGGAGAACAAGTAGAAAGGCTAGGGTTTAGAGTCATTATAAATAGGAGAGGTTAGGTCTTTATTAATCATCCATTGAATTGTCGTATTTTGTACTCTGGCTCTTAGAGAGATCCTCTCGGGAGATTTATCTTATTTTAATAGAAAAGTGTGGTAGATTCTATCACATTCTAGCACGTCCAATCATCTCCCCTGACTCCTGATCCTGAAAAACACAGTAAGTAGGAAAGAACATAACACGACAATTAGCATCTTGGGATATCTTACTAACAGATAACAAGTTGCAAGCTAATTTAGGGACATGAAGAACAGATTTTAATGTCAAGGTTTTATTTAAGAGAATGGTTCCTTTTCCTACAATAGAAGTGAAACTTCCATCGGCAATTCTAATTTTTTCTTGAGAATATAAAGGAGTATATGAGGAAAAAAATTTGGAAGATGCAGTCATATGGTCAGATGCTCCAGAATCAATGATCCATGGAGATGAATTAAGACATGATAAAGCTAGAGGATAATTACCTGATTGTGCCAAGGAAACACTAGAATTACTAGATGACGATTGTATCTTTAGCAGATTCAGGAGTTGATGAATTTTCTTTTGACTCAGAGAATTATTGTCAGCAACAAAAGCGCTATCAATATTAGTAGTAGAGAAATGACTCATCATTAAGTGACCCAAAGATTGTAGGCATCAAATACTGATAGTCTGTCATCTTAAAAAAAAACACACACACACACAAAATAACCAAGAATTTTAATAAAGAAAACCAACCAATGAACAAATAAATTGACTGTCACAATTACCAAGTGACACGGAGAGCCGAACTATGTGACAATTTAACCTTTGATGAGAATTATCAATTGGGACAATAATTGTTGCAGATCTGATCGTCGTGTATTCGGGTCACGCGTCTTTTTTGGTAATGAGCACTCAAAACAAATTTCACTGGTTTGGTAGCAACTTTGAATTTCTGTCCAAAGTTAAAGTTGAATCAAATGCTTGAATACCAACATCATTCATCAAATCCTTGTCTTCTGCCATTAAACTGAAGTTGAAATTTTTCTCCAAGGGAATAACAGTCAAATTAAAAAGACCAATTGTAATTCAGAGGAAGAACCAAATCAATAAATCAATATACCAAAATATCAAACCCATTTAAATGAAATTCAATTTAATGGGAGAAGGCCACCACGTGCTGATCATAATGGCCTATTACTTAAGCCCATGTACTCTATTGCACGAAGTAGAGATTGTAATTCAAAAGAACAAACCAATCATATATGTATTGGTTGCACAGATTAGAAGCATCCAAAAAAATAAGAAATAAAATAAGCAATTATAGATCAAGGCTTAGGTCTGAGAATAGGCCAACGAAGGCTGAGAAAAGCTTGGTGGCTAGGCTATTATCAGAGTATGAGGCAGGGTCTAAGGCTGCCGGCAAAGTCTGATGAAGGTGTTTCAGAGTGGCGGCTGTTGTGACTGCAATTTCTGAAACTAAAATTAGGGTTTGAATCTCTTATTAGGTAAGAGGCTCTGATACCATGATGTTTTGGAGAAATAGAATTATGTTCTATTATTAATCTATATCACCATAATGTTACAATAGCCTTGCTTATATAAGAAAACTCTAGGCTAAGATAAGGAAAGATCTACACAATAATGAGAATCTACAAACATGGAAATACTTCGTAAGGAATTAACCACATATGGAAGAAGTATCAATCAAATAAATCAACAGTTTCCCTTCTGAGTGTGTCACAAGACGTAGCCTTGACCTATCTGGGGATAGTTATTTATTATTCTCCACGCACTCAACAACCTATATCATTTGATCTTGTCCATTTGGACTCAAGAGCTTGAATTAGCCTTGATCTCTGGATTTAATCTGTTTATGAAATTCTCCTCCAGCACACGCTCTAGTACATCACCATATATGGTGTGGTGCAATTACCACTTCAAACTATCATTAGTACTTCTTAGTGCTCTCCATGTGTCAGATACCTATGAATTCTCGCTATTTTTTTTTTATGAATAAAAGCCTTTCATTAAGTAAAAGAAAATGAAAGAATATAATTACATACAAAATATAGAGCCTACAAAAGAATCCAATAAAGATAAATAGCCATGCTAGAATCCTGGAAAAATACTCGGAGAAAAACAACCCAGGGCTCACGCGCCCTACTACATGCATTCATAGGAAAGTAAAGCATAAAGAATCATAGACATAAACTCGAGTTTGACAAAATAGTTTCCATGATCACCTCTCCTCCTTGACCATCCGTGTCTCGCACCATGGTTACTGTGGAAAAACCACAAAATAAGGGTGAGTAATGAATTCTTCAAGTAGAAGAATCACGGCAACCGGTATTAATACGATATACATGGTCATCCAGCGAGAAAGGTATGCAAGCTATGAATATAAACACGAAGAGAGCACATAAGCTTAAATCCATACGCAAACCTCTGATGCCATCTCATGTCTTACCCGGAAAATCTACCCACGCGATCTTCATCTATACGAGAAACTAGTCTCGGCCTCGGCTGTCATCACGACGATCTACGAAATCGTGCCTTCAACTCAAGATCCCGAGGAGCTCTCCGGTTTGCGTTATAATGAGTGTATACAGCGCGCAAGATCGCTGCAAGCCAGTGCGGAGTCTAGTAGCAAGCTACCCCGGTCCAGTACTGCGTGCCTAACTAATCCTACGGATCGGTGTCATCGACATAGGGATGCGGGACTGGACCACGCGAACTATGTCATCGCTTACACTTTGACTGCAGGCTAAGGAGCCTGGTCGTGGTAGGCTAAACACCAGAAGCGATCAGCGCGCTATCCTGTGTAATCGAGAGATCTTCACCGAACACGAGGACGTGCTGATTGCTCGGGGGGACAAGGCAATGCACATCATCATCCCAACGTGCCGGGCATTTATCATGATCGCCACCACTCACCCAAGATTGTAGTAGCTGTGGGTAGGGTTAGCTAAGCCTCAACGACCGGATCGTGGGCCGGAGATCTTGCCTCGCACATCACCACGGATGCAAGATTACGTTATGCACCTCGCTGGATGATGCTACCTATCATAATTCTAACTATAACAGAATCTGACAAACAATCATCGATGCGTGCTCGAAGAGAAACAACTCAACCTAGCATGATACTACTAAGCATAACAGATAATGGCATGCGAGCGAACAAACTTAGCATGGAACTAACGCGAGGAACAACACGAGAATCACAAGTTGAAGTCGGAAGCCGAGCACCGCATCACTAAACATGGCATAAACACAAACGAGCATACAAACAGAAAATCACATATTATATTGCGGGTCTGGCATAACCCGGTAAGAAATCCTTTACCTCGAGCCTGAGAGGCACTACACACAAAGATCCTAAGGGTCGCGATCGAACCTCAGGCTATTCAATTAGAACTAGTAACAAGAACAACAATTATCACCAATCTAGGCCTAAATATAATAAAACAAATGGAGGCTCGGCCGGAGGCAACTCACCCGCAACCTGGTGACACGCTTACAAGCGGAAGCAGACGCATGACTGGCCTGCTTTCTATGGGGAGGGGGTGCAAGCGTTAAGCGTCTTGGCACGGGGCTGAGGTACAGTGAAATCCGAGCGTGCAGCTTTAACCGCAATGACCCAGGCGAGAGATGGCGCTGACGAGCTCGCTGGTGGGCTCAAGCGCATTGGCCAACGAGCAGACGGCAAGCGCGGGGCGCGGCGCGGACGGCGGCGAGATCTAGTCATCTTCTTCTGTGCAGAGCCCGGTGATGAGTAAGCCAGGCGCTACTGCTGCCACTGCTCGACAGCCGAATGCGGCGATCAGCGTGACAAAGGCTCTTCTTTCTTGGCGATAGAGTGCAGCGGCGCACTGTATTTCTTGTTGAGTAAGTCCTCTCATTGTTTGCACAAAACACAAATCTCACCTCTTTTCTCAGCGGCAAGAAGACACACCAAACGGAAGAAAAATAAAAGGAAACGAGATCTCTTACACGGGATGTGAATCAATCAGAAGGAGGCGCTTGGGAAAGATGAAACACACTGGAAGCTTGGAAGAGAGAGCTTGAAGCGGCTAGGGTGGTTTTGGAAAGAAAGAATAATAAACCTAAAATCCCTTCAGTATTGCATCAAATGCACTTTAAAACCTCAGACCCTTATAGCTAATTAAGATATACTGTAATGGAGTGATCATCAATAAAACACTGAGCCACGACTGCAACAATGACTCAATTGACCTCCCGATTAACTTTGGGTTGAACCCAAATAAACACACTTTAATTTCCCAATTTACTTTTTGCATCTCACTCATTCCTGCAAACAGATCCACAAAGCATCAAAATCCTACATAAGACCATCCAATAATTTTAATAATCAAAAAGATATAAATGCCTCAACGGCTCGGACTGAACTTACCAAAATACCTCAGGCATACTCTGGAAGACTCGGATGAAAACTCAGGCGTTACACTAAACGAACTTTGGTCTAGTTTACTTTTGACCGAAAATTTAAATAAACCAACTTTTGTCTAAATTTAATTTCTCGAGAAATATTATCCCAAAATTTAATTTAGTTTACAATTAAATTTGGATAATCACGTGACTTGGTGAAATTTCTTAGTCAACAATAGAAATTGAGGGACAACTAATGTAAAGCTATAAATGGTAAATTATTAATGCTAAATCAGACTACAAAATGAAAAAATAGGATGAAATACAAGAAGTATAAAAGTGGGAGGAAAACAAAGAATGTCATTATGAGGATGTACAAATCCTAATGTCTCGTCGGCTAGCAATTACTAATAGTGATTCACTAGTGGGGACCAAAAGTTCATTCAAGTGGGTATGAAATTACTCATTAATTGAACCACGATTTTGAAAGAATTACACATTTATTTCATATTAGTGGATAGTTGCTTCTGTTCCTTTAATGGCAAGATGAAAGTGGAATCAAAATTGTTCAAAATGCTTCTAAGTTGCTGATGCTATTATTGTCTTATTCTAATGAAAAAAATCATATAATATTTATAAAGATGAATTGACATGATTTATATAAAAATCTTATTAAATCTTCCATAATAAAAGTTTTCTCTATATATTTGAATGAAATGAATTGCCCAATAGCTAAATATTGCTCTTTTATATCTTTCTGTAGCCTTTCCTCACTCTTCAATGTAAGTTGATATTCTATGACTTTTTCCCTTCATTTATTCTAATCTTATTTTTATTTTATAGATTTTCATTCAAGGAACAAACAAATTCTTTGATAAACTCTCCACATTAATCTTTCACTGTGTATTTTACTTATTGCATGATTTACTATTTTCTTTTTCTTTATTTTTTCTGAAATTTTTTTTTTGCTTCACCACTCATATATTTTTACTTCTATTATGTTTTGTTCTCTATGTCTTCCAATAAAGAAAGAGGGGTCATAATGTTTCAAATTGATGCATAATCTTAGTTTGGAGTAAATTTATACAGAAATTGATTTAAACTATAATAATTTTCTAACACATTTCATAATGAAAAGGTTAATCCACACTATATTTTTTCTTTTAGAAAAGTCAACATGGATAACTTTAATCTTTTTGTAAATATAGAGACTCACTAGATTTAAATATTTGCAGGTAAGAGATCTTCTAAGTTGGTATTTTAAACAAAAATACAATAAAAAAAAACAAAATAAATGATAAATACAAAGGAACTTACAATATTCATCAATTTAAACATGGGAATTTCCAATGTATAATAAAAAGATAAAATATATTTCATCTATAGCATAAAATCAAAACTAATTTATTTGTAGCAAAAAATTCAAATTGAATTAATATTAAGAATTTTATTAATGATAAAATTCAATGAATGAAAAACATCTTCTATCAACGCTGCTTAAATTTTCTCTTGTGATAGAATTTCAAATCAATTGAGTTCTATCACTAGTTGAGTTTTATCAACCGATAAAAATTAATATGACATAGATGAAATTATTTTAGAAATTATCAACGTAAATGTAATACAAAAGGTAAAATGTGCTGCTGATGATAAATTACACATTGTTTATTTTTAAATGCACACCTCCTTCATTCATTCAAGAGAATTTACTGTGAGAATTAATCTTTCTTTTATAATAATATCTATTTTTGTTAAAACAGATTTTTTTTATATCTTTTTATTGGAGTTAAATGGAACTTGTTGATCTTGATCAATCTGTGGATGATGATAATAATACACATTGAAGAAAATTCCAGAAAACTTTTTCACCTATTGTTCCAGAACGTAGTATATATCGGGTTACCAAACATCTCACGGAAATGGATTAATGGCCTATGAACCCAAAGTCATTTTAATTGGCCTTTTCATCATGATCAACAAAATTTAAGATCACAGAAGAAGCTCAAACATCGTTTTTCAATAGGTTATCAATGTGCATTGGTGAACAGAGCGTTCAGAGTCATTGTGGAAAAGGTTCAAAGTTGGGAGAAGTGCTGCATGAGTACTAGCCCAGAACCTATAAACATGAATGATGAAAATTTTGTGGAAATGATAGTTTTAGATGGTTGTTTTCTTAGTGGAATTCTTGATTACATGATCAATAGGACAAACTATCTCCTCAAAAAGAGAACAAGGCACATTTTTACTATCTACAAAGCTATATACTTTGATATTGAACATGATTTGATCCCGCTTGAAAATCAACTTCCTTCTACACCCTCTTCTTAGCTAAAGAAGAGTAATGCTCTTTCTGAAGTTTTTGGGATTCACCCCTATCTATCGTCAATCTGTTTGGCCATGGATTGTGATTCTTCTTCACACATCTCATTTGACGCCGAATTCAGATGTGTCTCCTCCTACCCCCTCCTTTTGTGTCAGTTTTGTTGGTGTTTCCTCAGTATACGATGTTAGAGTCTAAATGTGTGATTGTGTATAATGTGCTGTGTAATAGATCTAGGCCCGCTAGGCCCATTGTAACTCTTATATAAAGAGGTTGTCTCTCAATAATAGAACACACTGTTTTGAATCATATTGATAACATGGTATCAGAGCCATCAGGACAAAAATAGGGTTTGGGAAAAAAGGAGGAGAAAATTCCAGCCACCGCCGGTACCATCTGAAAGCCCGGTCGCCGATCTATCTAGTCGTTCGAGTCGCGACTCCGTCCGAGCAACGACGGAGCCGCACGCGCCGCCGACAGCTTCCGCCAACCGCCAGCTTCAGTCGCGCGTGGAGGCGCGTGGCAGCTCCAACCAGGTCGGGTCTTCTCGGGTTTTGTGCGCGCCGGCGTGTTCTACACATGTGTGAGGTTCGTTTCACATTTTACGCACCGGGGTGCCTCGGGTGTGCCATTTTCCGTTACTGTTCGTGCTGTTTTTTCCAATTTCCAGATTCTATTTCGTTTGATTTGTGAAATAATTGAGTTATCTGCTGTCCGTTGACACTAATCGGGGAAATATGAGTGATACCAAGCATACAAGTGTGATTTCTCATATGATGGAGATCACAAAACGCAAACCGAATGGGACAAATTATCTCATTGGCGTCGAACGATTCAAAACCACCTGCTTTGAGTAATGAGCTAGAAGGACACATGGATAGTGATCCGCCTAAAGACGGTTGAAAAAGGAAGTGGGATCGCGTTGATGCTCGCTTGTATAATCGATTACTAACTCAATGAATGATGAGATTGTCGATCCGATTAGTCATTGCACTACGGTGAAAGAACTCATGACGTATGTGGAATTCTGTACTCGGGGAAGGAGCGGTAACAAGGACGTATGATGTTTGCTCGTCCTATTTCCACGGCCGACTGAATGGTGAACCATTGTTGACCTATTACACGAGGCACAAGCGTAATAGTGCCGAGTTAAATTCTCTCATGCCGTTCGGTGCAGAGATATTGCGATTCAAGTGACCCAGAGGGAAAAGATGGGGTTATCGGTTTCTTGCGTGGGCTTGGTTCGAGTATGAGAATGTGAGGTCTCAAATCTCGTCGGAATCCGAACTACCATCTTTGGATGATGTGTTTCGCCACCGCAACGCAATGTGGTTCATTTAATTGAACAATCGAATAGCGCCTTGCTTGGGAGGAGTGTGGTTCGTGGTGGGAGGAACGTTAGTTTTTCTGGCATCGAAGTCGGGAATGACCGACGTCAGGATATTCCTAGTGACAACCGACGTCCGGATACTCGAATGACCTGCCATTACTGCCAGAAACCCGGTCATTTAAAGAGAGATTGCAGAAAGTTGCAATATGACAATCGGAGGCTTCAGAAGGCCCACCTCGTGTCCAGTGAGAAAGTACCTGTTGACGAGTGTGCTGCGCTCCGAGTTCCCACAGCTCCATCACAGCCATCATCGTCAGCACTTTTTACTTTCTTTGCAACCCCGGTGAAAACAGTAACAACCATTGTCTTCTTTCGTCGTCCCCAAAGTGGGTCATTGACTCGGCGCGATCGCTCATATGACAAAAAACGAAACAGCTTGTTCTCTACATCATTGTCATCTGCTCCTTTTCCTACTGATTACCTTAGCCGATGGATCCTTGTCTCCCGTAAAGGAGCTGGGTCTATTACTCTTACCCCTACCTTGTCGCTATCTTCCGTGTTGTGTCTGCCTACGTTTTCATATAACCTGATTTCGGTTAGTCAATTGGCTCGTGACTTACATTGCTTTGTTTCCTTCTTTCCTGACTACTGCTTGTTTCAGGATCATTTGACGAAGAAGATTATTGGTAGGGGGCATGCAGCTGGGGGTCTCTATATCTGGATCAAAGAGACGATCCAGTGTGGCATGTCGCGGTTCTCGCGTCTCTTTTTGAAGTCCATTGTCGGATGGGTCATCCCTGTTTGTCTATTTTGAAGAAGTTATTTCCCGAATTGAGTACAGTGTCTTCCCTCGATTGCGAGTCATGTCAGTTTGCAAAGTTTCACCGATTGAGTTCTAGTCCTAGGGTTAATAAACGAGCAGCTGCTCCTTTTGAATTGGTCCACTCTGATGTTTGGGGTCCGAGTCCTGTTATGTCTAAAACGGGATTTCGCTATTTTGTCACGTTTGTTGATGACTTATCCCGATTTACTTGGGTCTATTTAATTAAAAATCGTGCTGAATTGTTTTCTCACTTTTGTACCTTTAATGCCGAGATTCGTAATCAATTTAAAGCTTCCATCCAAATTTTACGCGACCGATAATGGGGCAAATATTTTTGGGCACCCTTCGTTCCTATCTTAGTGAGAAGGGTATTATTCATCAATCGTCGTGTGCGGACACACCATCCCAGAACGGTGTGGCCGAGCGTAAGAACAGGCATTTGCTGGAAACAGCTCGTGCCCTGTCATTTCAGATGATGGAGCTGTGGGAACTCGGAGCGCAACACACTCGTCAACAGGTACTTTCTCACTGGACATAAGGTGGGCCTTCTGAAGCCTCCGATTGTCATATTGCAACTTTCTCGCAATCTCTCTTTAAATGACCGGGTTTCTGGCGGTAAATGGCGGTCATTCGAGTATCCGGACGTCGGTTGTCACTAGGAAGATCCTGACGTCGGTCATTCCCAGACTTCGATGCAGAAAAACTAACGTTCCTCCCACCACGAAGCACACTCCTCCCAAGCAAGGCGCTATTCGATTGTTCAATTAAATGAACTTCGCTCGTTGCAAAGTGAAACACATCATCCAAAGACGGTAGTTCGGTTCTCCGACGAGATTTGAGACCTCACATTCTCATACTCCAACCCAAATTTCACGCAAGAAACTGATAACCCCCATCTTTTCCCTCTGGGTCTGCTGGACTGCGATATCTGCACTGAACGGCATGAGAGAATTTAACTCGGCACTATTACGCTTGTGCCTCGTGTAATAGGTCAACAATGGTTCACCATTCGCGGTCGGCGTGGAAATAGGGCGAGCAAACATCATACGCCCTTGTTACTGCTCCTTCCTTCCCGAGTACAGAATTCCACATACGTCATGAGTTCTTTCACCGTAGTGCAATGACTAATCGATCGACAATATCATCATTCATTGAGTTAGTAATTTGATTATACAAGCGAGCATCAATGCGATCCCACTTCCTTCTTTCAACTTCGTCTTTAGGCGGATCGCTATCCATGTGTCCTTCTAGCTCATTACTCAACAGGTGGTTTCGAATCGTTCGATGCCAATCGAGATAATTTGTCCCATTCAGTTTGCGTTTTGTGATCTCCATCATATGAGAAATCACACTTGTATGCTTGGTATCACTCATATTTCCCGATTAGTGTCAACGGACACAGCAGATAACTCAATTATTTCACAAATCAAACGAAATAAAATCTGGAAATTGGAAAAAACAGCACCCATCGTAACGGAAAATGGCACACCCGAGGCACCCCGGTGCGTAAAATGCGAACGAACCTCACACACGCAGAACACGTCGGCGCGCGACAAAACCCAAGAAGACCCGATCGTGGTCGGAGCGCCACGCGCCTCCACGAGCGACGGAAGTCGGCGGTTGGCGGAAGTTGTCGGCAGCGCGCATGCGTCTCGTCGTTGCTCGGACGGAGTTGCGACTCGAAATTGGACTAAAAACGATCTCAAAACAAATTTCTTCAAGCGGTGAAATTTTTAAAAAAAAGCAGCTCCTTAAAATAGTAAAGCAAAACAAACCCGAGAGGTTTCCGAGCAATCCCACCGTTGGATCGAGTTGAAACACGACAGACTTAAACTACTCCTCGGGCGAGAAAAACCCACCGAAAAATTTCTTGATCGGACCGTCGACGGCCCGGCGACGGCAGCGCGGCGATTTTCGGTGGCGGAGGGTTCCGGCGGCGCGCGCGGCGCTTCGTTTTGGACCGAACGAAGTTGCGACTTCCACGATCGTAGATCGGCGCACGGGCTGCGATTTCCGGTGGCGGTGGCGGTCAACGGCATGGCGGCGGCGGTCAACCCGAAAAATTCTCAACCTAATCGTGCGCTCTCGATACCATGTAAGACAATATGATCCAAAACAAGATATCTTATTATTGAGAGGCAACCTCTTTATATAAGAGTTACAATGGGCCTAGCGGGCTTAGATCTATTACACAAGACATTATATACAATCACACATTTAGACTCTAACAGGTGATTACAGGGAGTGATAGTTCAGTGGATGGTCTCACTAAAGGTTTTCCTTCATAGCCATTTCAAAGACTAAAGATCTTGGAAATTTGAAATATTTCTTGGGTATTGAGGTCATGAGAAGTAAGAAAGGGATCTTTTGTCCCAAATAAAGTATGTTCTCGACCTCTTGGATCAAGTAGGAAAGTTAGGTGTGAAACCGTGTAGTACCCGATGGTGCCAAACCAACAGTTCGTCAAGGACGGTGAAGCTTTTTCCGATCCGTAAAGGTGCAGGGAAGCTAGTTGGGAAGTGAACTACTTGACGATCACGAGGCCGATATTTCGTGATTCGTGAGTATCGTGAGTCGATTTATGTCATCTCCTACAGCTTGAACATTGGAGAGCCGTGGAATGTCCCTGAGTTATCTTAAGTTTGCTCCAGGAGGGGCGTCTTGTACTCAAACCATGGACATTCCGATATTGAATGTTTTTCGATCTTGATCGGGCGTGTTCTAAAGAAGACAGGAGATCAACCTCGGGATACTGTGTGTTTATGGGAGGTAATTTAGTTTCATGGAAGAGTAAGAAGCAAAATGTGGTGTCGCGTTCTAGTCTTTGAGTCGAATACTGAGCTATGTCCCAAGGAACGTGTGAGATAGTATGGCCGGTTCAATCTCTTTGAATGAAGTTGGAATCAAAACTGCAACACCTGCTAAACTATGGTGTGACAATCAAGCAGCAATTCATATTGCCTCTAATCCGGTATTCCACGAGAGAACTAAACATATTGAAATAGACTGCCACTTTATCCGAGAGAAGATACAACAAGGGTTGGTTTCGACGAGTTATGTGAAGACTGGAGAACAGTTGGGTGATATCTTCACCAAAGCATTGAATGGAGCTCGGATAGACTATCTTTGTAACAAGCTGGGCATGATAGATATATTTGCTCCAGCTTGAGGGGGAGTGTTAGAGTCTAAATGTGTGATTGTGTATAATGTACTGTGTAATACTGTGTAATAGATCTAGGCCCGCTAGGCCCATTGTAACTCTTATATAAAGAGGTTGCCTCTCAATAATAGAATACACTGTTTTGAATCATATTGAAACATACGAGTCCCTCCTTTCAGATGTGTGGCTGATTCATGAGGTAGTCCCTTGGATATGTGCTCCCTTCTTCAGACCATAAGTTGATGTTCAACTTCTAAAGAGATTCGATTTGTATTTACCATAATATCTTATTGTATAAAATTGTCAAAACCTAGCCCAAAACCTTGTAACACTTTCACCCTTATTAATAAAAGTGTTTTCGTTTCTTATAAAAAAAATCTATCCAAATAAAAGACACGATAATTTTGATTAATACGACTAAATCGTCTTATTCTCATACATTAGAGGGAGAAACAATGTCTTTAAATAAGGGTTACAACGGGCCTGGATCTCGCGGGCCTAACGAACCTAGATAGAATATACATAAATACATATTTACACTCTAACACTCCCCCTCAAGCTGGAGCAAATATATCAATCATTCCCAGCTTGTTACAGAGATAGTCTATTCGAACTCCATTCAATGCCTTGGTGAAGATATAGCCCAGCTGTTCTCTAGTCTTCACATAACTCGTTAAGATCAAGCCTTGTTGTATCTTCTCTCTAATAAAATGACAATCCACTTCGATATGCTTAGTTCTCTCATGGAACACTAGGTTAGAGGCAATATGGATTGTTTCTTGGTTGTCACACCATAGTCGAGCAGGTGTCGCAGTTTTAATTCCAATTTCATTAAGTAGTTGTACCAGCCACACTGCTTCACACGTTACTTGGGACATAGCTCTGTACTTTGACTCAACACTAGAACGCGACACCACATTCTGTTTCTTACTTCTCCATGATATCAAATTGCCTCCCATAAACACACAGTAACCCGAGGTCGACCTCCTGTCTTCCTTAGAGCCTGCCCAGTCAGCATCTGAAAAACATTCAATATCGGAATGTCCATGGTTTTTGTACAAAATACCTCTTCCAAGAGCAAATTTAAGATAACTCAGAATTTGTTCCACGACTCTCCAATGTTCAACTGTAGGAGATGACATAAACTTACTCACGATAAGAGATACTCACAGAATAAGAGATATCTGGTCTAGTGACTGTCAAGTCGTTTAACTTCCCAACCAGCTTCCTGTATCTCTCTGGATTAGGAAAAACCTCGCCTTCCCTGACAAACTGCTGGTTTGGTACTGTTGAGAATCCCACATTGATAAGTTGAGCATATCTCCAAGTGTTTAAAAGGTAGATGAACTACTCCTCTCATCACCAATTGGTTTTGAGATGGATGTCCACACTATTTCACATGGTATCAGAGCCCATTAAGCCCAAACGGGTATTCGGTCCAATAAAAATGAAATTGAGATCCGATTCAAGATTGGTGAGCCCAAAAGAGGCACCATCTTGAGGGGGCATGTTGAGAATCCCACATTGATAAGTTGAGCATATCTCCAAGTGTTTAAAAGGTAGATGGACTACTCCTCTCATCACCAATTGGTTTTGAGATGGATGTCCACACTATTTCACAGGTACCATCGGTGTACTGCATGGTTTCACGCCTAACTTTCCTGTTTCATTTAACAGATCAAGAATGTACTTTCGTTGTGACAACAAAATCCCCTTCTTGCTTCTCATGACTTCAATACCCAAGAAATATTTTAAATCACCAAGATCCTTTGTACTAAACTGTTCATGAAGGAAGACCTTTAATGAGGCCATCCCTGAACCATCACTTCCTGTAATCACAATATCATCAACATATACCACAAGTAACACAATTCCATGTTCAGTCCGACGGAAGAAGACAGAATGGTCGGAAGAGCATTTCAGCATTCCAAATTTCACAAGGACTTGACTGAACTTACCAAACAACGCTCGTGGGCTCTGTTTCAAGCCATACAGGGATTTTCGAAGACGACAGACTTTGGCATTCTCCCCCTGAGCAACAAACCTGGGTGGTTGCTCCATATAGACTTCCTCAAGAAGGTCACCATGCAAGAAGGCGTTCTTAACATCCTGCTGAAATAGAGGCCAATCATTCATTGCTGCGAGAGAAATAAACAAGCGAATGGACGAAATCTTAGCAACGGGAGAGAAGGTCTCACTATAATCAACTCCATACGTCTGAGCATACCCATAAGCAACCAACCGTGCTTTCAGGCGAGCAACTGACCCATCAGAATTCATTTTGACGGCAAACACCCATTTACACCCAATCGTCTGCTTTCCTTCTGGACGAGCAACCAGTTCCCAAGTCCCATTTGCATCCAACGCAGCCACCTCCTCAACCATCGCCTGGTGCCAACCTGGGTGAGACAAAGCTGGGCACCGACACAGAATCAAGGGAAGTAAGAAATGAACAAGAAGCAGAGGATAATTGATTGTATGACACACAAGAAGAGATAGGTTACGTACAAGAACGTTTACCTTTACGAAGAGCAATGGGCAAGTCTAGATCATCACCAGCTCGCAAATCAGACGACGAAGAATCTACTGGTGCAGGGCAAGCCTCTGAGGGTCGTGGACGGCGAGTGTAGACCTGTTGAAGAGAGGGACCCGAAGGAAGAGACTGAGGAGGTGGGTCCGAAATACCGGACGAGGAGACAACCTCATAAACTAACAAATCATCCTCCACAGGTGGAGGACTGGACACTGGATCAAAAGGGGTATCTTCAAAAAAGGTGACATCAGAGGAGACAATATACCGGTTCGTACTCGGACAAAAACAACAATAACCTTTCTGGACCCGCCAGTATCCTAGGAAGATACATTTCAAAGACTTAGGATCCAGTTTCGTCTTTTGAGGATGAACATCGCGAACAAAGGACGTACATCCGAAGATCTTAGGTGGAAGATGGAACATTTCTATAGAAGGACACAAGACTTGGAATGGAATTTTAACTCCCAAAACCGACGACAGCATCCGGTTAATGAGAAAGCAAGCTGTAGACACAGCATCAACCCAAAAATGTTTTGGAACCTTCATTTGAAAAGAAAGGGCACGAGCTGTTTCCAGCAAATGCCTGTTCTTACGCTCGGCCACACCATTCTGAGATGGTGTGTCTGCACAAGATGATTGATGAACAATACCCTTCTCACTAAGATAGGAGCGAAGGGAGCCCGAAAAATATTCTCTCCCATTATCAGTGCGTAAAACTTTGATAGAAGCATGAAATTGATTACGAATCTCAACATTAAAGGCACAGAAATGAGAAAACAACTCAGACCGATTTTTCATTAAATAAACCCAATTAAATCGGGAAAAGTCATCAACAAAAGTAACAAAATAACGAAATCCTGTTTTAGACATAACAGGACTCGGACCCCAAACATCGGAGTGGACTAATTCAAATGGAGCATTAGCTTGTTTATTAATCCTAGAACTCGAACTCAATCTATGAAATTTTGCAAACTGACATGACTCACAATTGAGAGATGACACGTTCCTAAACTCTGGAAATAACTTCTTCAAAACAGATAAACACGGATGACCCATGCGGCAATGAACTTCAAAAAGGGACACTGAACCTGCACACGCCACAGCCTGGATTGGCTGTTGATCCAGGATATAGAGGCCTCCAGCTGCATGCCCCCTACCAATAATCTTCTTCGTCGAATGATCCTGAAACAAGCAATAATCGGGAAAGAAAGAAACAAAACAATGTAAGTCTCGAGACAGTTGACTAACTGAAATCAGATTATATGAGAACGTAGGTAGACACAAAACGGAGGATAACGTCAAGGTAGGGTAAGTGTGATTGATCCAAACCCCTTTACAGGAGACAAAGATCCATCAGCTAAGGTAACGGAAGGGGATTGAATAGGTGATAACGATGTAGAGAACAAGTTTTCGTTACCTGTCATATGCGCAGTCGCCCCAGAGTCAATGACCCATTTTGTAGACGACGAAAGGGGACAATGATTGTTATCTTTTTCAGCCAGGGTTGCAGCATGCGGGAATTCGGATGATGATGGCTGCGATGAAGTAGAGGACACTCGGAGTTTGGCGAACTCATCAACAGGTGCTTTCTCACTCGATGCAAGGTGGGCTCTCTGAAGCTTCTGATTGTCAAATTGCAGTTTTCGGCAATCCCTCTTTAAATGACCTGGTTTCTTACAGTAATAACAGGTCACTCCTACTCGAGTATCTCGAACGCTCGCTGACACTTTGCTAATATCCGGCGCCATCATAACTAGATTTTGATACTGGAGAAGTCACATGTCTTCCACCAAGAACTTCGCTCCTTCCGATCAGGGCACTGTTAGACTGTTCAATCAAATTCACTTCTGTACGTTGCAGCCGGCGGAACACATCATCCAAGGATGGCAGTTCAGTACCAGAGAGAATTTGGGATTTCGCATTCCCATATTTCGGTCCCAGACCACGCAGAAAACTGATAACCCCCATTTTTTCCCTCTGGGTTTGTTGTATGGTGATATCTGCACTGAACGGCATGAGAGAATTTAACTCAGCACTATTACGCTTGTGCTTCGTGTAATAGGCCAACAAAGGTTCGCCATTCTGGTCAGCATGGAAATAGGATGAGCAAACATCATACGTTCTTGTAACCTGCTCCTTTCCCGAGTACAGAAACTCGACATATGTCATTAGTTCTTTTACCGTAGTGCAATGACTAACTAGATCCACAATCTCATCATGCATCGAGTTAGTGATCTGATTATACAAGCGCGCATCAACCCGCTCCCACTTCTTCTTTTCAACTTCGTCCTTAGGCGGATCACTATCCATGTGTCCTTCTAGAGGGAGAAACAATGTCTTTAAATAAGGGTTACAACGGGCCTGGATCTCGCGGGCCTAACGAACCTAGATAGAATATACATAAATACATATTTACACTCCAACAATAATAATAGTCATTAAAATATCGATTTTGGCAGGCATTAATTCTTTTGTTTTCTTTTCTCCATTTGTTTTAATTATAAACTACAAGGTGTAACTATTTGAAGGTAATGTTTTTACGCTATCTGTGTCTTTAAGGTTGCTAGCAGAGGAAATGGTGCTACTACAGTTTCTGCAACAATGTTCTTTGCTTCTAGGGTGAGCACGTCATGGTGGTTCTATTGTATTTCGCAATTGATTCTATAAACATACTTCATAATTATTAAGTCTTTTTTTAACCTTCTCACCAACTATACATGGAAATTTATTGCAGGTTGGCATCCCTGTGTTTGTAACTGGTGGCATAGGAGGAGTTCATAGACATGGTGAAAAAAGTAAGATACTGATGAACGCTTTTGGTCAATTGTTAGTTACTGTGGCCATTTAGCATTATCTCCTATTTCTTTATTAAACTTCCAAGTTGGAAGTTAAAACAGATTTTTTTTTTTGAGATTTTCCAATTGGATGTTATTTAGCTAAGGGTGGTTAGCTTGCTTGGGTTAGTTTGCTTGCTTGTATAAATAAGCTGATTGGGCCTAGTCTTTGATTTCGATTGAATTCTAATAAAGTTTTGGAGATTTGATACATTGGATACTTTTGTATGGATGAATCACAACTCATGGCAAGCAAACTAAGGCATTTCTATGAGAGGAGGGGGGAAGGGTGGGTGTGTATGCTAGGATTATATGTATAAAATGTATTTCGTATAAATTACAGCTTTCTTAGGTTTAGGCCAAGTAGGCCCGTTAAGGTTATTTTATACTCTATAAATAGGCATTGTCTCTTCTAATAATAATACAATGACTGATTAAGTGAAAACTCTTGATTACAGTGTAAAAGACTTGTATGTCGTAGAGACTCTCGTATAGTACATTTTGTGCCATTTTTTATGTGGTAGGCTTACACATCAAAATGGTGAGGAGACATATGCTAACAAAAATATAAGGAAATGACTACAACATTGAAAGTAAATCTTATACTATGAAGGCATGATAAAAAGGGGTCTAAATGGGGATGTAGCCATGTGCAACACGTACTGGACAAACATGACCGTGACAATAGGTTTGGCGAATCATTATACTTTCTTGCATATGATATAGAGAGAGAGAGAGAGAGAGCTGGCGGACAAATTTATATACTTTTACACAATATCGAGAGGGAGAAAGGTGGGGTGGTAGAGTAGATACTTTTCATATACAATCTAGGAACTGAGTAATTACCGATAAAAAAATGACAGCACATTATGAACAAAATAGGAAGAAACAAGAAAGAGAGCCTATTGGAGTCTCCTTTCATAACGAGCTGGCAACTGATACTCCTTTCTGGGCTGGAAAGATGTTAGTAGGGTGCTTTGTGATGAACTTTGCTCCTCAAAGTCTCTGCTAAGTAAAATGTTATTTAGTAGTTTACTGGATGGCTCACCCTGAGATTTATAGATCATCATTTAAACTTTTCATTGGGGCATTGAACACAAGTGTTTACATTGTATTATTTCAACTCAACTAAACTTGAGTTTGAGCTTTGAATAACTTTTCCAGCTTTTGTCACATTTTCATCTGCTTTTTGCAGCGATGGATATATCTTCTGATCTCACTGAGCTAGGAAGAACACCTGTAGCAGTTATCTCAGCTGGTGTAAAATCAATACTAGACATTCCCAGAACCCTCGAATATTTGGTATCGTTGTCTATTTCGCTCCCATAAATCATTTTACACATCATGCAGCTTTCTTTTTAATCCACTTGCTGTCCCAAAAATGTTATTAACAGGAAACCCAGGGAGTGTGTGTTGCAGCTTATAGGACAAACGAATTTCCTGCTTTCTTCACTGAAACCAGTGGCTGCAAGGTATTCACTAAATCATATGTAAAACAGCTTTAAGTTTATGCCTTCTACATCTCAACACATTTCTAATGTGAACCAAGTGTAAAATGCTTATCCATTTCTTCAAGTTAGTCTAGAAGGTATTGAATTCCAGTTATAATATCACTAATTTATATATTGAATTCAACAATATTATGGGGGTGACGTTTGAACCCATAACTTCTTGATTATCAATTCACACATCATGCCAGTTGAGCTAAGCTCTGACTTGTTATACTATCACTAATATAAGATGATAAAATACTAATTTAAGTAATTAATGTATTATACATCCGTCAGGACAAAGGTTCAAATTATCTGTCTTATATATAGACGAACTAAAAGAAACGATGTTACAACTGATGATAATCTTAAGTTTGTGGTTATCTTCACTCATGCTATGGGTAGGGTGTGTAGATTTTTGCTAGTCGAAGGGCTAGAATTTTTATTATTTGAATCTAATATTATTTTTTGTTCATGATGTATAATATGCAGGCACCTTGTCGTGTTGATACCCCAGAAGATGCTGCAAAGCTTATTGGCAAGTCACTGGAGAACTTTCCACCTTTCTTGATTAAAAACTTTATTCGAAGACAATTTTTTCCTCCACAGTTACTAGCCTTTATGCCAAATATATACCTATTAGAATGTAGGAAAAATTTGATTGTGAAATGAAGAAAACCCCAGTTGTTGTAAATGTCTCATAGATAATAGGAAGCTGGAACCTTAAACAACAAGAATTGTTAACTTTGCAATAATTGTATAACCGTATTTCTGAAGTATATTCCCTTAAATATTTCAATTTAAAGTGATATATGGCCTTAAGAAACCAAAAGATCGTGGGTTTGGTGGCCACCTACCTAGAAATTAATTTTCTACGGTTTTCTTGACACTTAAATATTGTAGAGTGAGGCAGTATGTCTCGTGAAAATAGTCGAGGTGCGTGTAAAGCTGGCTCAAACATTCATATATGTCAATAAAATGAAAGTGATATAAGTTCATTCCAATCCTCTCTTTATTTATTACCTTTTGGTGGTCTTCCTTTGCAGGTGCCAACTTGAATCTTGGGCTTGGAAGTGGAATTCTGATTGCCGTTCCAATTCCAAAAGAGCATTCAGCTTCTGGAAGCTTAATTGAGAATGCAATACAAAGCGCACTTCAAGAAGCTCGGTAAGTAATATCCTACTCAAAGCTACTCGGGTTTCTTAATCGCTGGCAAGAAAAGTTGACTTCAACTTTTGAGGTTTGGCTTCATTGCAAAATTTTATTGTAGGCTTATCTGCAATTACTTTGTATGTATATATATATATATATATATTAAGAAATAGCATTCCAAATTATGGGAATAGATTCGATGGTTACTATTGCATTAAGCTATGCTAAAACTCGTTGACCTATTGGTCAAATAGTGCCTTGAGGATCTAAAAGGTTATTCGTTTAATCCATAATAACTACCTATCTAAAAAATCAATTTCTTACGAGTTTTCTTGAGAGTTAGGTGGTTTATCCTTTGAAAATAGTTGAGGTGCGCTTAAGCCTTAAACTGATTTGGACTCTCACGGATGTCAAATTATTTTTTGCTGAAACTCATTTTATTTGTATACACAAATTACAGGGAGAAGAATATTGTGGGAAATGCTGAAACACCTTTCTTGCTTAAAAGGGTGAACGAGCTTACAGGAGGAGCATCACTTGCTTCAAGTATCCTTCAACTAACCATTTTTACAAACATTTTTATTGCAATAAGTATGCATGTATTTCTGGTTATATCTGGTCGAAATCGAAGAATCGCATGGTCTAAAATATGACAGACTAAGCAAAACAAGTTTTTCGTTTTTACTTTTTTCAATTTAGGCATGGAAATTTGTTTTTATTTTCTTGGTTTTCTTTAACTTTCCCCAGATATTGCACTTGTAAAGAATAATGCTCTTGTAGGTGCTAGGATTGCTGTAGCCCTTGCCAAGCTCAGTGTGTGAAGGTACTTTTCCAGTCCATTTGGTTTTGGATCACATCTACACAATTTTGTTTCTTTAACAGAGTAACCATTACCAAATAATTGTATTGTATGATCAATTGAAAAAACAACGATATTTGGGAAGGCCTTTGCCCACTCGAACACCAGTTTTGGAAGGTCATGAAATATTATAAGTTTTCATATTATTTTTAAGTTGTTTCTCCACCAAATATTCAATGATCCTATACAATTTAGAAACTATTCCTTAAGTCCCCCTTTGCCATTTGACTTTTTGTTTTTGAAATTTAAGTTTGTTCACACAAATTCTCTACCAAAGATTTCATCTTCTCCTCGAGGATGTTTGTGGCAAGAAGAATGAAAATGATTTCAGAGATGATGAAAATTAGGAGTTATTTGGATCCTAACTAAATTCTAAAAATAAAAAATTACTTTTTTAAGTCCCGTTTGATAATCATTTGGTTTTTTGTTTTTGATTTTTGAAATTTAAGTCTACTACAAGTATCATACCATATATTTTTTCTTATTTGTATATCTACTTCCCACCTATAATTGTAGAAACTAAACCAAAATTTGGAAAAAAAAAACTTCCAAAAGCTTGTTTTTGTTTTTGAAAGTTAGTTATCATTTTCGAACTTTTTGACGGAAAGATGGATACCTTGTAGGATAGTTAAAACACATTCAAAGAAATTTGAGTAAGAATAGACTTAAATTTAAAAAATTAAAAACAAAAAATCAGATGGGTATAAAATGGGATCTTAGTTTTCAAATTTTGGTTTGATTTAAAAAAATATAAGTAAAATGTAGATATCAAAGTAATAAAAATGTGGTTGTAGTAGTTTGTAAACTTAATTTTTAAAAATAAAAAATCAAAAATCAAAATAGCTATCAAATATGGCACATAAATGTAGGTTGATTGAGCTATTGTTTTTTTTGAGTTCATATTGCTTGGTTTAAAACTCTGCGATAAAATTACACCATATTTTAAAATGTTTATGATTGTAACGATTTTGTTAGATTTGAGATTTAACTGCGATGACCAATGAGTATGATTTACTTAATATATTATGGTTTAGGGTGGAATTCTTCAGAAGGTGTTTGGAATTGTAGAGTGATTATTTTTAGTGATTATAAATGCGAGGTTATTTTGAGTGATTAGAAATTTGAGTTTTAGTAATAGCTTGTTTGGATGAGGTTATTTGTAGGGGGGTTACAGTTAATAGTTCGTTTGGATGATGGTTTTTGTAGAGAGATTGCATAAAATAGCTCGTTTGGATGTAATTAAAAATGAGTGATAGTTTTGAAGGGTTAGAAATGAGTGGTTATAAATGAATGATTAGAAATGAATACTGAACGAATGGATGAGTGGCGCAATGGTTTCATTGTTTGGTTGTAAACCAGCTCAATACTAGTGTCATAGGTTCATTTCAAAGAATTGGTATTTATCCTCCTCCCCTGATATGTACTCAAAAAAGGAAAATAAATGAATGGTTATTTTGAAGGGTTAGAAATGCGTGATTAAAAATGAATGCTTATTTTAAATGATTAAAAATGAATGCTTATTTTAAATGATTAAAAATGAGTAATTATTTTGAATGATTAGAATAGCTCGCTTGAATGTGATTATTTAAAGAGGAATTGTAAAAGTTGAATCTTAATAGCTCGGAGCCCATTCAAGCTAACAAACGCTTGAAAACATATCTCAATTAACTTTTGTTGTTGGAAAGCCTCAATTATAGATACACTATTGGTAGAGGCTACAATTATGTAGGCTAGGCTTAGGACAGGGAGTACATGCCATTTATTGTTAGGACAAGCACTTACAAATGGGATATTGCCTTTTAGGTTGCTAAGGAGTTGTTTGGGCCACCAAGAATAAGAGAGAGAATGTAAATGAGAATAATTCTTCATGTTTGGGCCACCCGGAATTATTCCTCCCATAATCACATTTTCCAAAATTTACTTTTTTTCATTTTCTCCAACAGTTTTTCATACATCACATTACTATTTTTCACTCACATCATATTCATTATTTTATTTTTTCCATAATCATTACCTTTATTTTAAACACAAATAATCATTTTTCTGATAATCATTATCTTCACTCCAAACACAAATAACCATTATCCTCATAATCATTCTCCTCCTCATTACCATCTTCCCTTAATCATTACCATTCTCCTTGCCCCAAACACACCCTAAATGACAATTAATTGTATGAGGACGAACTTGTTTGGATGACAACTACTCTCTTTGTCTTAGTGATCAATAAAGGGAACTTAGTTCAAGTTTATTTAGATATTCTACTCACGGATGTAGAAAAAAAAAGAGTAATAATAACTTAAGATGTATTTGGGGCATCAGTTTGGTTATTATAGACGGAAGGTTATGATAAACGATAAGTTATTATAATAGGGATTATGATAAACGGTGTTTGAGGGACTGATTATGTAACAAAAAGTAATATATGCAAAGTGTAGATATACGGGCACGTAGGTTTAGATAAACAGGCACGTAGATTTTGGTAACCACATCTTATAATAAACGGTGGGCAAACATCGGTTGAGTTATTATAATCAACTCGGCCGTTTACATAAATGGGGCCCAAACACACCCTTAGTTTACATATTTAATTAACTTCTTTTTCTTCTCCATTTGAGGTAGTTTTCTCCCTTCTCTTTTTTGTTTTACTTGGTATTATTATTATTATTATTATTATTTTCAAGGAAAGCTAGGTTCTCATTAAATAAATAAAAAGTGTGTTAATTAGATGTGAGCGAAGTTTTTTTTCTTTATTGTTAATCTCAAAAGGAGTTCAAGTTTATTTAGATATTCAAGTCATAGACATACAATTATATCATTGTTTTTGTTGGCAGATATAAAAATTGATTTGACTTCATCTC
The DNA here is from genome assembly GCA_036507275.1 of Sicyos edulis. Taxonomy (NCBI): domain Eukaryota; kingdom Viridiplantae; phylum Streptophyta; class Magnoliopsida; order Cucurbitales; family Cucurbitaceae; genus Sicyos; species Sicyos edulis. The sequence continues at coordinate 36,036 of JAYKKH010000052.1, read as the reverse complement.
GATCAAAATGAACATATTAATTTAAGGGAATTTATCCTTGATAGCTAATTTTAGGAAATCCATTATAATTATAGCATATTTTTAAAAATTATTCGTTTATATGGGATAAAGAAAGAGGAAGAGTTGACGAAATTAACCCAACAAAAATCACATCAAATGAAACATCAAATGAAACTCAGAATCAAAAGTTATCTTTTGTTGAATCATCGTTGAAAAAATTGTTCATTGTCGGAAAATCAGAAATAGAGAGAAAGTGGCATCGAAACCAGAAGACTAAAGACTATCATCAAACTTATTGAATTTATCAGTAAATTGATTGAAAACTATAAATTAAAAATTGATTGAAAACTATCGGTTGAAAGAAATTGAAAGCTTTCACTTAAAAATTGATTGAAGGATATTTGATCATTTTATAGGAAATACAAAATTCTTCTCGTATATATAAAATACTTTAAAAAAAGTGTTATTGATGCTAATTTTAGGGGGTTTTTTGCTATAGATGTAAAATCTCTTTAATTTAAGGTAAATAATTAATTAAAGTTAAATTAAAAGTTGCCTATAAACTTTCTTTTAAACGTTTGAAATTGAAAAAGTATTCCATAGTTCTCTAAACTTTCAATTTTGTGTCTAGGAAATTCATATTCAATTTTTTTTTTTTTAAATGATTGATTTATTTGCATTGAAACGTCGTAATTGATCACATTATCTTTTCAAATTTAGCCTGCAGCCAATTTGGCTCCTGTTAGGAAATACTTGATTTTGAAAATAGATACAACAAAATACTTTTTTGGATTTATTTAAAGAGTATGCATGCTTTGTATTATTCGGATATTGAATCTTGAATTCAAAATTTGAAGTCCATTTAGTAATTTCAATTACAATTCCATGTTGAAAACTTCCCATTGGGCAAGTTTGGGGAGGGAGAATGGATCGGGAAAGGGATAGAAAATGATCCAATTCTATGTTTGGGGTGAGGGAAAGAAGGAAGGACGAAGAAATGGGGAAAGTTTTTTTTTTTTTTTTAATATTTAATTTAATTTAACATGCTTATTTTTAATATTTTAATAATTACATTTTTATTCTATTTTTTAATTTTCTATTAATGTTTAATTTACTCCATTTCTTTCCCTCCAACCTGAATAATCTTTTAAATTCAGAATTATAGTTAATATTATCAACCAACTCATTCATTTAATTTATATGACTATTTTATATCTTATATTTTATTTATCTGTATCTATTTTCTTTAAAATATATTATTTATCATTTATTTCTTTGATATATTATATTATTTAACCAATATTTTTAATTATTTATAAATTTTTATTTTTAAGGTAAAAAAATGTATTTTAATATTTACAACATCAATTTAAATGATATTGTGTTAGAAAATTGAGATTTTTAAATTTTAATCCTAACGTATTAAATTATATTTAATTATTATACACTATTTATATTCATCTTTTTTTTTAAATGCAATAATTATCATTATTTTTTTAAAATATAAAATATCTTAAAATAGAATTTATAATTATTTATACATTTTATTTTTTTGACATTAAATTTGTCATACAAAATTATATATTAATAAATATTGACTTTATTATTCATCAAATTTAAGAATCAAGATATTATTCATCAATTATTTTGTTTTTTGTTTTTTTTAGATGAATTCATCAAAATTACTAAATGCATATTTTTTTTGTTTCTTTAAACAAAATGTATACATTCTTTTAAAGCATTATTTTCGAGATAATCTAAATATATATTTATGTACTTTATTTTAATAATTCTAAATAAATTAAATATATTTATATAACGGTTGAAAAAAGTATATTTATATAATTAAATTAACTATGATTTGATTGTATTTTAGAAAAAAAAATTATCACTACTAAATAATTAAACTAGTTAAATTCTATTTATTTGAAAATAATATTTTAACAATAAATAAAAATATATAATCAACTATTATATTAAAAAAATACTATATATATATATAACTGCAACTCCTCCCTTCACATTCCACCAAATATAAATTTGTTATCATTTCTTTATCTTTTCTTTCTAACCAAACATTAACTTGCTCTCACTTCTCTCTCTTTCTCATCCCGGACCCATCACATCTCATTCCTTCCAAACCAAATATACCCATATATTTGTTCACCACACCCTCATAAATGTTTTTTAATATTAACTCTAAAAATAGCAGTATTGGTAACGGTTTAGATATTTATCACAAGTTCAAAGACATTATTATTATTATTTTATTTTTTTTGAAGCACACAAAGATACTATTTTCAAGGATAAATTATGTTTTTGCCCTTAAACTATATGTGAAATTTCCATTTTGTCTTCACAAAGTAATAGAAATTTCAAATATATCAATCACTGCTCAATTATTTTGAAAATGTCTTTTGCAATGAAAGATGTTAAATTTTTTTTGATAGAAATATGTCACACCACGTGTATATATAAATGATGTTTGAACATTTCCTTGATCGAATTCCACACCTGCCAACAAGAACAGAGTTTTAATGATTTTTTTGTACAATTTAGTAAGATTATAGGATTGAATCTCTCTTCCCCTATACATACGTACATATATATATACATATATATATATACATATATATATACTAAAAAATACATTGCACGTAAAATAATTTTATTTAAAATTTAAATACATATTAAGTTCAATAAAATTATACTAAATTATATAATATAATAATTGAAATGATACATGTTTGAAATGTCCAACCTTAAAAAGTTGAATTACAAAAGTTAAAAAAATATAAAATATAATAATGTCAATACATTTAAATATAATATGAAATTGACGTAAATTTTATTTTACTAAATTTGTATTTATTGAATAATAATTTTAAGCGAAAAATATTAAAAAGAACATGAAATACAAAATATGAAATAATGAATGGAATATTTACCTTGATAATGAGGCGTTAAAACATGATAATCTTCTTTTTCAAAAAATTGAGAAAACTAAATTGTTGTGGAGAAAAAAAATACCAATTATAAAATTTTAAAAAAATTATACCACTTATAAACGTACAACAAAAAATAGTAAATATAATTAAAAAAAAACAAAACAAAAAAATTATAACAACAAAAATTCAAGTCCATAGTTATTCATATGCTTACAATAAAACTTGTTCACTTGATCATTAAAAAAAAATATATATAAGGTTGCAAGTCATATTCAAATAATGATTCGACATATGTATATATCTTGCAACTTGATGATAATAGTGCAACAAAAGATTTCTAAAAAACATTGCAACAAAATAAAAGTTATATGAACGTTAAGTTAAGTAAATCTAACAAAAATTAAGACAAATACAACATCAATTTATAAATGTTTGAAGATTGAAAAGCCTTTGATAACTATAAATTGAATATCCAATTAAACAAAAAACAAACATACATTATCCAATTAAACCAAAAGTAAAATAAGATAATATAATATTATATATTATAAATTATAAATTATGATTTAACACAAAAATCAACAATCATATTTATGTATTCGATTTTTTTTTAAAAGATCATAGTTTTTATAATAAGATAAGCTAAATACATTTATGCAAAAATGTGTCTATAAATTTAACGAAAGTATACTTACACTTAACTCCAAGCAAACTTTATTGTTCCACATCTTCAAGCATGTCTTAAAATTCACTTGACTATCATTACAACAAAGACAAAAAATATGAAGGTTAAAGAAAGTAATTGAACAAAAAAATATTATTAAAATTAAAGCAATTAAAAAGAAGCAAAACAAGCTTAAACATAAACACAATTTTTTTTTTTTAATGTTTGTAAGAAAATGTTGAAAATCATTCTATTTATATAGTTATAGGAGATAAAAGTTATAAATTTATACCTTTGAAATTCCACCATTAATAATACTTTTTTTTTAAAAAACCATTAATAATACTTAAATATAAATCATTAAAAGAAATTAAGTTCTTTCATTTCTAAAATCTCTACATCAAATATATACATTTAATGTATATTAAAAGCAATATTTAAGTAAAAATACGTAGTATGTGAAAAAATATTTAACCATTAATATATTTTTTTATTAAATTAAAGATTATGTTTAAATATGTACATTAAAAAAAGGATTAATGCACACAGTTATGTAAATGTTGTGAAATGTAGGTTTTTAATTAAATACATTTAATTTTGTAAATGTAGTGAGATATAGGTTTTTTTTTTTTTTTTAAAATTTACGTGAGTTTTTATGTACATTGAAAAAAATATTATTGCACACAATTATGTACATACAGTGGGAGTTAGGTTTTTAATGAAATGCATTTAATTTTGTAAATGTAGTCGGCTGTAGTTTTTTTTAATATATATTTGTAAAGGTTGATGTGGCTTAGGGGTAGAATGATCTAAAAATGATTTACCCTCTAAACCACATTTTAAGGTCGTAAGATAAATAAATAAATAAATTCACATCTTATTTCTCCACAAAAAAAAAAAAGAAAGAAAAAAAATCTACACCTTGTAATGAAATGAGAGTCGATGTGGCATAAAGCAAGAGCAAAAGATTTAAAGAGTTTATCAAATTAAGTGCTAAACATTAAAGTAACAATCAAATATCACTAATGACTTCTTACCCATAGATATATATTTATGTAGATTGAATTATTAATTTTGTTGCCATTGCAAAACATTTTTTTAGATTCCATTTTTGTAACTTTAGATAAAATCATCTTTGGCCAGTCATTTCTCCTATAATTTTGTTCATGTGCACTTTGTATATAAAACTACATTCAATCATTGTCATCAACTTTTCTAAATCAAATAACAAAAACCAAATATCTTTTAAACCCCAACATCTAACATAATATATGTGAATTCTATCGTAAATATCTAGATAAATCAACATAAGAAAGTGCTAGGATAATTTGATTTTTTATGAAAAATAAATCACAAACTAAAACAAAATATCTAAAAGCTAAAGAACTAAAATGAATTTCGGAAAAAAAAAAGTTCAACAACAAAAAAAGAGAAAGAAGGAAACCCAAGCATCTAACACAACTCTTGATTTGATTTTTCCTTATTCGATAACTTTTGAAAATAGAGAGGTTCTTTTCATTACTGTCTTGAGTTGCAAGTTGCAATAAGAAAAAGAAAGAAAAGAAAATAAAGAAAGTGGAGAGGTTGTTTTTGAGAAGGCCTATGATAGTCAACAAGTAGGGATAAAAGTAGCATCTGTTTTTGGAATTTAGCTTAACCACCATGTCCTTTTGTCTTAATAGAGGTGAAGATAATACAAAATGTATGGTCATTGCCATTTGAAAACAAAACAAAACAAATTTATGTTTTGGAAGCACATTGGTTGAACTTTCTTGCATTTTCTCCATCACTTGCTCCACTAGGAAACAAACCCCAACAATGGGCATCCTTTTGTCTTTGTTATGGCCTCTTTGGATTTATCCTTCTTTTGGGAATATTAAAAAAAGCTCCCCCCTTGATTCCCTTTACACCCAAGATGAAGACAAAATACAAGTAAAGTGGTTTCTTTTCAAACACAACTTTAACCATAAAGAGACACCCACAAACTCATCCTTATTTGTGAAAATAGATCCAAAATTTATTCAATGAAATTATCACAATAAAATTGTCTCTTAGACTTTTCTGAAGTTAAAAAAAAAACTACCTTGTTATTGTAATGTGGATATTCAAATCTACATGTCTCTAACAGCCATTTTGAAATAGATTCAAAGTACTTTCATGGATCTATAATTACATTGTAAAGGGTTCTTTCCTATTCCCTCCAACTAGGTGTGGATTTGAAAAATCTTACATATTCTACTAAAAAAAACATACATATTGCATAATACATATTTGAAGTATTTTTGCACTTTTTATCTGGTCAATCTAGGAATAAATTGGATACATTCTTCTTTTTCATATGCATAATAATATAAACTATCTACCATCATAATTTAGTCTAATGGTAAAAAAGAGATCTTGAAGTCTTAAGAAATAGTTCAATTTACACTAGACATTTACTTAAAAATTTATTTATATAAATTTTTTTGACAACCAAACATTGCAAAATAAGACATTTTTCACAAAAATAATCAAAATGTATATAAGTTAATTTTAAACCCTCGAAATAATAAAGAACAATACAAACCATACCTCACAATACATCAGTCATTTCTCTCTAAGATGTTTAATTTGTTACATCATGTCACATGACCCAATTAACAATAAGCTTCCACTCTAATTTCTCAAATAGTTGTCAATAAGAACGGTAGTTTAATGACATCATGTATTTTCACAACTAATAGATTGTGGATTGAAATGTGTGTTTGAACTTAAAAAAAAAGAACAGAGAATTTTTTTTTTCCCAAGTGGTTGAATATTTTCACCCGTTTGTAGCAGGAAGAAAACAGGGGGCTAAGCTTCTCAGAAATTCCATATTCCTTACTTTAGAGTAAAAGACAAAAATTCAATGACGACAAAACGATCATACACCGCCAGGTTTTGTCCACTACGTAGTCATCTCAATGAGAACGCAAAGAGAGAGAAAGAGAAACTTTTTCAAAAACAGAGCTTTAATTGAAGTGAAATTGAAACCAGACTGATCATGGAAAGCAAGAAAGAAAAGCCACCCACCCTTTTCTCGTCTCTGAAAGATTCAAGTACCGACACTTTGGATTTTGCCTTTTCCCCTTCAAATTTCATCTGGGTTTTCCCTTCCTTACAAAATCCCCCAACCCTTTCTTCATTCATCCATCTTTTGGTTTGTTTCACCCTTCTTTTTCTCTTGTTTCTTCCTCTCATATACTGATTTCTGTTGCTTAACTGGCTTGTTTATGGTGCTATTTTGATTCAAATCTTCTGTTTCCATTCACCCTTTTGAGTTTTTGTGTTTTTGTCCCTCTCTCTCTGGTTTGTGTTTGTGTTATTCTCACCAACAAACCCTTTTTGTCTTTTGCCATTTAGTCCCCATTCTCATGTTTAATCTGAGGAATGATCAGGAAAATTGAGGATTTTGTTCACTTTGGTTCATTCATGAGAAATTGCTGGTTTATGTGAAGTTGATTGCTGAGAATTCATTGTCTGTATTTTGCTCATCTTTTCCAAAATATTGTTTCTGTTTCCTTGCATTGAACAATGTTTCAAGAGGAAGGCACATCCTCTGTAACTTCCACCCCTCTTCAGTTGTTTACACCAATGTCTCTTTCACCTAAATTGGGATCTTCATATCCATGGCTTAGAGAGCTCAAATCTGAGGAGAGGGGCTTGTATTTGATTCATTTGTTGCTTACTTGTGCTAACCGTGTGGCTGTTGGAAGTCTAGACAGTGCAAATCTTGCCCTTGATCATATTTCCCATCTTGCTTCTCCTGATGGTGATACAATGCAGCGGATTGCGGCGTACTTCGCCGAGGCTCTCGCGGATCGAATCCTCAAAACTTGGCCTGGTCTTTACAAGGCCTTCAACTCCACTAAGATGCCAATGGTTTCAGAGGAGATTCTTGTTAAGAAACTGTTCTTTGAAATGTTTCCATTCCTCAAGGTGGCTTTTGTGCTTGCTAATCAGTCTATTGTGGAAGCCATGGAGGGGGAAAAGATGATTCATATCATTGACCTCAATGCCAATGAAACTGTTCAATGGCTTGCACTTTTGCAAGTTTTGAGTGCCAGGCCTGAAGGACCTCCCCATTTGAGAATCACTGGGGTTCATCCACAGAAAGAGGTTCTGGATCAAATGGCGCGTAGGCTGACCGAAGAAGCTGAAAAATTGGATATTCCGTTTCAATTCAATTCGGTTGTCAGCCGCCGATTAGAGGATCTTGATATGGAAAAGCTTCGTGTGAAAACTGGGGAGGCTCTAGCTATCAACTCAGTTCTTCAGTTGCATACCCTTTTGGCATCTGATAATGAAGTCCAGCAGAAGCCATCTCCATCAGCAGCAAAGAGTGCTAATGGAGTTCAATACTCGAGACATCCGCACCTGAACCAATCCGACAACGATTTGGTCAACGGGTGCAGTCCAAGTCCCGATTCCGTCTCCTCATCAGCACTATCTCAAGCCAACACAACGAAGATCGAGAGCTTTTTGAATGGATTGTGGACTTTGACGCCAAAGGTGATGGTGGTAACCGAACAAGATTCTAACCATAATGGTTTGACACTTATGGAGAGACTACTTGAAGCTCTCCACACATATGCAGCTATCTTTGATTGTTTGGAATCTAACATGTCAAGAACATCCATGGAGAGGTTGAAGTTGGAAAAGATGCTATTTGGGGAAGAGATCAAGAACATTATAGCTTGTGAGGGAGGTGAAAGGAAGGAACGACACGAAAAGCGTGAGAAATGGAGTCAACGATTCGATCTTGCAGGGTTCAGGCATGTGTCTTTGAGTTATTATGGAATGCTGCAAGCGCAGAGCCTGCTGCAGGGGTATGGCTGTGATGGTTATAGGATGAAGGAAGAGAATGGTTGTGTTATGATTTGTTGGCAAGATCGACCGTTGTTTTCGGTATCGGCTTGGAGGTGTTGCAAGTAGAATGGATATAGAATCTGCTTTCTTGTTATAGGCTAAGGAATTCTTTTCATATTCCAATTAGATTAGCTTAGGAGAATGATTGTGATGTTCATCTGTCTTGCTCTAAAATTGCTGGTTGTTCATGCTTGTTGAAAGTGTATCATCACATTTGTTTTAGTTTGTCTCATTCTATACGTTGCTGAAGAGTTCTCATGTGTTTGGTCTTGCCTTCTGCTTTACCGTTGCTTTGGAAAATCAAAATTATATATATATATATATATATATATATATATATATATATATATATATATATATATGATTGCTCTTGACCTCTTGTAACATTAGAGCAATGCTAAATGGATATCAATGCTTATTATATTACAAAACAAAAAATTGATATTATTTTTACTTTTTAATTTGAGTTTACAGTATGTGGATGATTCAAACCTATACCTCAAATAACCTTATGGACATAAGCAATACTTCAAATCCCTTTGTTTTTATTTAGAGGATTTTTCATGAATAATAAAGAAGGAAAAAATAAAAAAGAATTATGAATGTCAAAATTTTACCCAAAAAATAAATACAGATGGTTTCAATTAAAACCACAAAATTAATGGCTTCAGTAAGTTAAATTGGTTGAAATTTAGTAAGTGAAATTAATTGAAAACAATAAAAATTAAATATTTTATGATTTATAAAAATAATATTTTTAAATTTTTTTTATAATTAAAACAGGGATGTTTGAATTTGCTGGCTACCCCAAATTAATTTAGTTACCATTGTTATATTTTTAGTTCAAAATGCAAGTGTGAGGAATTTGTAAGTGCGAGGAATTAACCTTTTGACATATTATTACATGAAAATATATCTTGAACTATGTCCGAGTTGTCCAGGTTGACGATCCATTGTAGAGTTACAAGTTTGGTTTTGTCCTCTTTATTTATGTTTTTTAAAACATAACTAAACAGTATAAACGATGAAATTTAGAATTATATTTTAAGTTGCATATGTTAAGATATTCACATTGTTCTAAGGAAAAGTAGATTCAGCTAAAAAAAAGTGATGATTGTTTGAAATGTGAATTTCTAAATTCAATATTAATTCGCATCATGAGTCTCTTCTAATACAGTCATTTAACGCGAGCAATAATTCAGCGACATAAAATTTAAGCTCTAAGACATTGTTTAGAAAGAATTGTAGTAAAGCAAGCATCAAGATTTTGTTAAAAATGCATACAAAAAATGACTTGAAATGAACATGAAGCCAAATATGATTAAAACACACATGTTTCTCAATAAACAACATTTTTTAAAATATGATTTCTGCTCTTAAGTTTTTGAAATATAACACTTGAAAGTTTGACAAGTTCACCATGCAAACCTGAACCTGCATCTTCAACTGGAGATTTTGATCGACACCAAACGAAAAACTTAATCTTCAACTCATTTAACAGCCTATTTTCATCTGAAGGGCTCAAAGAAGACAATCAGAAACCAATCATCAACTTTTTAAAACAGGTGAGTGGTAAAGAACAATGGCAATAAGTCATAAATGGAGTTATAGAAACTATACAAAACTATCAATCAGTATCCATGTCATTGCAATCAAAACCGAAAAAATGAATTTGACATCAACATTTTATTGGCCGAAGTTTGCAATTTCAATGGATTCCAAATGCTACATACAGTATCTCAGCCAGTAACTACAACCTTTCTGTAAATCTATGCTACCTACAATCTTCAGTATTCAGTAGATATTCGCAATCCCCTTCAATCCTGAGATCGACTCAAAGAAAAATTGCCATCAGTATTTGTAAATCAGTAGAGTTGTGGTTCTTTCAGAAACCAATTTCCCAGTAGTACACGCATTAGAAGCCGAATCTGCTACCTAAGAGATGTGTTAATCTAGACCAAGGAAAGGAGGGAGATTGCCATCTATATCTTGGCAGGACTAATACAATGCCTATGTTCATGTGGTTAGTTTATAACTGCACTCATACTGTCATCACTACCTAGCAAATGAATAAGTCACTCCTCTGATGCCACCATACATGATGTATGTTCAAACATATGTATGAAAACCATACCAAGCTAACAGTTGAGATTTTGTGGTATCTGGCTATGGAAGTTGGTCATTGGCTATTCGGGTCACCTTCAATAAAGTAGAATTGTCCTTATGTCAGTAGTTCTAAACCTGCGTTTAAAGCAAGATATCAAAAGAATTCAGCACCATTTTGTATACACCGTACATGATAATTAATGAAAAGTAGGGTTTCGGACAGAATAAAACTATGCTGACTTCTATAGCTTCAGTTAATACAGAGAATAGAAAAGAAATTCTATGAATGCGGTTAACTTCTTTGTCATTTTGCTTTCATTGCTTTTTTTTTTTCTTCCTACCAATCAATCCAAAAGCTTAAGTTGGTGGGCTGTGGTAAATTTAATTATATCAACTGAGCACGATAAAAACATAGTTATCTCTTTTTCTCGTACAATATTTTATGTATCACATTTATCAATGGGAGAGAATGAGTTCCTCAGAGATAACCACATTACTATTTTGTACCTCAGGAACCTCCAAAATATCAGACTTCTGAGTCGTTTGGTGGGGACAGACAGGAGAAACCCTTTTCCGGCACTTATGACACCGAAATCCAATCAATTTATCTATTTTGTTCTGATCAAGTCCAAAAGCATCTCCATGAAACCACGCTGCATAGACCCAAAGGGGGAAAACATATTAGTTGCACATAAGCCAAGAGAAATTGTGTTAAAAAGATTCGAAAATATGAGAGAGCAGAGGGAATGAAACCAACTACCTCCACAAATTTCACAAGCAATATAATTCAAAACAGAAGCATATTCTGTTTCAGAACAAAGATTGCATTTTGGTTTTTCCAGGTTCACGGAAATACTCTGAGATAGAGCGAGAAGCTTTTTCTCCTTAAAGTGTATCACTCGTTCGTCTCCAGGCTTCGTAGAAAGGAAGAGACCATTAAGCCAGAAACTACGACACGCCGTAGTTCTCTTCTTCTGCAAAGAAGTTTCTCTTTTGCGTTTTTTTGGTGTTCCCTTCATAGACTTGATCTTTTTCTTTTTTACACTTCCACCAACCTTTTTATCTTGCTTCTTCTTCTGAAGCAATGAGCCTTTAGCTTGTCTTGCTGAACGACGTAGAGGGATACCTGTTGGAACTTTGGACTTGCTTTTTGTCTGTACTTGTTTTCCAGCCCTGAACAACTTTTTTCTGTTTTTCAATCGCAATGCACGTTGATCACTAGAAGCTTTTTTAAGTCTTTCCATGGCCAGCTTCCCTTTTTCGACACCCTTTTTCACTCTTTTTCCACTAGTCTTCACAGATATACCATCCCAACAATTGTGGCAGATATATGTACATTGTGCAGCAACGGATTCTACACACTTCTTCACATGCCTTTTGTGAAAAATTCCTGTGAAAGCAGTATAAGAATAATTAGGAACCAAATTTGAAATAGAGATTCAAAAAGAATAATTTGTGAATCAAAATTTATCAACATTCTTAGTTGGGATAATAATTTACAGTCAATTTGAGCTAACCCTGTCCTTAAATATTTCAATGGGCTCCCGGGTCATCAAAGATATAGAAATTATAAAGGTTACGGAAAAAGGGCTTGAAATTTATTCTTTCAAATTATCTGGATTTTTTTTCCTTCGGGGAGATGATTGAACCTGCTAGGAAAAGGGGATAAAAGTCCTACTACACATTAGTAAACCTTTCTCAATGTTGAATATACAAATAAATAATAAATAATGTTTGTCATAAATAGTGTCCCATCAGTTTACCAGAACAACAATGTTCAATCTTATTCAAGTAACATCATAAATAGCTAGTAACTTCAGTTCTACAGGAGATCTGACGTACTAGAATTTTATTTTATTTTTTAAAAGAGAGAGAAATAAAAAGAAAGTCTAATCCTCACTTGAAAAACTGAATGTAAAGAAGAATAAAAGGTAAAAACATGTATATCATAATCCTTATCTGAAAATCTGATATTAACATCTCAATGACTCGTGGTTCTCATCCCAATACAGCAAAAATAGAAAATGTCAAGAAAAGAAAGCTGCCAAATTTACCTTGACAATATCGGCAACTAACAGCTTCCCTACAGTTTAAAGAAAAGAGAATCAACAAGTGAAAAAAATATAGATATACAAAAAATCATTAAAAAATGTTTCAGATCCATGTCATTAACTATATTAGTGACATCAAAGGCCCCTTCATCTTGAGCATAACGGCAATTAATTCATCATCTTCTACATTCATTCAAAATCCTATTTTATTTGTAAGAAGATACGATAGGATTTGATTTCTGCAAGCTGTGCGAAAACTGGAGAACAATTAGGCAATATCCTTACCAAGGCTTTGAATGGAGCAACGATTTCTTATACTGCAACAAGTTGGGCACAATAGACATATTTGCTTTAGATTGAGGGAGAGTGTTAGAGTTATTTTTATATTTAAGATATTTACGGTATATTTTTATAATTAATGTATTTATTTGTTTAGGCTCATTTGGCTGGTTAGATGTAGTTAGGGTTTGCACATGTATTCCTATATATAAACTTGACTAACATGAATAAAATCACAACAACTGTTTGGTTTACACTTCCAAAACTTTTCCAAGATATTAATTCTTTCACAAATAATCTGCCAAATAAAGAAATTCACCTTCTTCATTTTCTTGTTCTAAAAAATTGAAAAGGCTGACACTTAAGAAAGTGAAGAGAAAATGATCCAACAAGTAATAAAAGAAAGGCTTACATGAGAATTATCAGAAGGACCAAGGCTCCAAATACACTACATCCCCTAAGTTCTTGAAGCAGGAGGACAAGGCACCAAATATATAAATTTATTCTACCTTGCCTAAACTACATCCCCCAAGTTCTAGAAGCGGGTATGGATTCTTTGACTGCCTTTAAACTGGGTTTTGGTGACAGAATTTTATTTTGGTCGGATATGGATGGGTACTTCTTTTCTAAAAAATCTTTTTCCGCGGTTATTTTCTTTTTCTTTATCTCCCATTGTGTCGGTGGAAAAATTCTGGGATTCAATAACTTTATCATGATTTTTATAAGACTTCCAAAGGATGGTGCGATTGATGCTCTTGTTGCATTATTGGGGTTATTTTATCTTTTAAAGTTGGATCCACAGTGGACACAAAGCTTTGATCTTTGGAACCTTCAGGAATCTTTATAGTATTTTTTATAGGAAACGAAAAAACATTTTCATTGATCGGTGAAAGTGTTACAATAGCTATCGAAACAGAAAAAAAGGAGAGAAGCCATATACAATGGCCAATCAAGAAGCAAAATACTAAGGATTAATAGGTTAAATGCAAGACCGATGAAAACAATGAAAAAAGTAAAAGAAACGCGAAGATGGGCTTCGGCTAAACTTGTAGGTTGATGTTGACGAAGATGAGATCTGCAAAAAATCCTAAATATATTGCCATAGGTGAAGATAGACCCGTCAAAGAAAATAGATGAAATTCCAATGAAGAACTGAGTGTACCGTGTTTCTTTGTCCTACCACAACTGAAAAGAAAATAGATGAGATCTGCAAAAAGTCCTAAATATATTGCCAGAGATGAAGATAGACCCGCCAAAGAAAATAAATGAAATCTCAATGAAGAGCTGAGTGTACTATGTTTCTTTGTCCTACCACAACTACATCAACACGTATACTCACTTGAACTTCATGGGGAGAAGCACACAACAACATTGGTGGAGATCGAGGTATTCTGAGAGGAGGAAAGTGATACAATCCCGAGGCCTCTAATTGTGTATTCGACACGAAGCCGAAAGCGATGGAATTAATTATTAGTTATTATTTTTTATTTTAATTGTAATTGTCGTATATGGAATATTAGTAATTTATTATTAATTAGGTTATTATTAGGTTGCCATATATGGAATTGCCATGTATGGAATATTAGTCATTTATTACAAATTAGGTTATTATTAGTTTACTATAAATAGGAGATTCATTGGGGTGATCTCGATTAGTTCTTTGTTTTATTCCTTTTTGTTTTGATTTGGACTGGTCTTGTTTGTTCTTGATCTTTTCTTCTTCTGTTTCTCTACTATCATTGTATTGTTCCTTCTGTTTTTTGTTTTGTTTGTTTTTCTGTTGGGTGTTTGTTTCCTCTTGTATTTTTGTTCATTTCATCGATGAATATACTTGTTTCAACAAAAAACTATAAATATGAGTTTTTAGGTCATTGTTAGGCATGAATTCAGTTGTTATTTTGTAAACCTTTGGCTCTACGGGAGATTCTCTCTAGAGATTTAATAAAAAGTTGAGAGATTCTATCAAAAAGTTACCAATATAAAAGAACCCAAATGGTGGCGTCTCGACCAAGGTAAACAGACGATTCAATGAGATCACATCACTCGTACTTCCTAGAGAACGAGACCATCATGGATATGAGCCTATGGAGAAGGGAAAAGAAAATCAAATGCCTAAGGAACGAATATTAGTGAAGACGGGGATAGTCGGTGGTTGATAAGAAGATGCACTCACGATAGTGTAGTTGAGGGCACTGATGAATGAGAGGTGTGGATCGTGCAGTTATAGATTTGGTGAAGGTGAGCTAATGCCAAAGAAGTAACCCGAAGCTTTGTCAGAGTAAGAGGTGAGTGCACGGGGCTAAGGGAAGATAATGCACGCAGAGAGATGCGCATGGAGTGTTACGGTTACCTCTCCTCCTCCTCGGTGCCAGAGGACCGCACCTTAGGGAAGAAGTAGAGATCGGCAAATGTGTTTTTAATATTCGCTTCCCAAAGAGAATAGAAAAGAGAGAAAGTTTAGAGAGAATGCTTTAGGAATCTTTACATGGAGATCATTAACTACAAAAGTGACCTCTTCCAAACTTTTGGAAAAAAAAAATTTGGGTGATTTGAAGCGCCTCAGAGGTATTAGTCCATTCTTAGTGAACATTTTAAAAATATATATGTATTTAAAGAATAACAGTAAACTCGAAAAGCAATTTAATTTAAAATGCAAGCTATGAAGCACATTCTAGTAAAAAACAATAATGATTATCAAATACCTGACAGGCACAACTTTGTTACAGCGGCCACATTGATATAAATCAGGTTTATCTGCTTTTGAAAACAAATATGCAAATCCCTTCTTCCTGGAGGACTTCACCTTACCCAATTCCACATTCTTGGGCTTCTTTAACTCATTTGTTCTACGAGCAATTCTTTTCTCCTCAAAGTTCTTCACTAGATGCAAAGGAACATAAGTCTCATTAAGCCAATATCTCTTTCTTTCGTTGCTAGCATCCTCCAGCATAACCCCTTGTTTTTTAACAATGTCCGGCATAACTCTTCTCTTTCCAAAGTCTAGGAGATATTTTACCACGCCCCCTTCAATAGACTTACGGCGCACAATTACCTTCTTGAAAAGCCTGATTGATTTTCTTAATTCCTTTTCAACCGTAGGAAGAGGATGGGTATTTTCAATGTCATCCCACCGAATGTTTGAATAAAACTCTCTAACCTGAAAAGCAATTTTGGAACAAATAGGCCCTTAAAACATGAAGAAAAAAAATGCATGCTAACATAACAATCTATGACGAGCACAAATCAGATTCTTCAACCAAAGAATTAGTCATTATTTAAGGAGTGCTTTCATTTTTTTTCTTTTATATATATCCATGATTGTCGGGACCAGCTTGCGTGCCCCTTAACTATTGTAACGAGATATATCGCTTGATCCAACAATATTTGGTTGGAAAACCCGTAGAAAACTAATTCTTAAGTAGATGGTCACCATAGATTGAACCCATCACCCCTTAGTTCTCCAACCACTAGGCCACTTCATGATTGTTATTTAAGGAGTGCTTTCTGTTAACTAAAATTTCCAGGATAATAGGGAACTAACATTTTTGGTAGTTACATGATTGTTTAGTAGGCATTAATAATAATAATTAAAAAAATGAAATAAGAAACAATTTCATTGATAAATGAAAGATGAGGAGTTGAACTTCAAGAACCGAAAGGTGATTACATAATGATAATAATAATAATAATAATAATAATAATAATAATAGAGTTTCCATTTAATTTTTAAAAAACAAAGTGGACGGTAAAAAAGGAATTTCTCTGCAGCGCTCGAATTGCAAATCATTTACCCTTTTCAAGAGTGAATGATTCTAATTTGAGTATCACAGAAAAATTATACACTCAAATTAGTAATCATTTACCCTTCTTTAATTAAATTTAGTAAACAAAGGGAATGAGTAAAGGGGAAATGATTCTGACTTAAACTAAGTGATGGAGCCAAGGATGGTAGCTCTCAAACTATGAAAGAGACTTCCATTTGTAACGTTTGCTTTAATCAAATTCTTTCTTATCTTAAGAAGTATCTGAACTCAAATAATGTAATAATTCTATAATTTTTATTATTTCTAAAAAAATACAATTTTATCATTTGTAAATTAGTCAAAACTTGATAAACCTACGAAAATTTCAACACTCGATTTCTCTAAAACAAATTATCGAAGAAATAGAAACACCAATAGGAAAACAATAATTGAATTTGAAATCTTTCTTGCTTTTTATAAACAATAGGGAGGGGGGAAACAATAATAGTGTTGATTATGTAAAGAAAAATATTTGCCTCATTATGACTAAGGAGGCAAGCCCTCCTTAAGGGTGATGTGGCACCATTTGGTAGAGGTGCAACAAAAAACCGAAAAACCGAACCAATCCAATGGATCGGATCGGTTTTTTAGCACAAAGTTGGACATATCGGTTTGTAATTTGAAAAAACCGAAAATATTGGATCGGTTCCGGTTTTCAGTTTAAAAAACTAATAAAAACCAATCCAAACCGAAATATATATTGTCAATAATTCATATAAAGTCATATTCCTTCCATTAATATTTCTTTAATTCACTCCTATTTCAAGTAAAAAACATCCCTAGATAATTTTGAATAAGTTAAAAATACTTCTAACCTTTAAAAAAATAGTTGTTTATGAGAAGTTTTTTTTCTATATGAGAAATATTGTTTTTTATATATTAAAAAAATTGGGCATTGGATCGGATCGGATCCATTTTTGGACATCGAAAAATCGAACCAATGGCTCTACACTTTATTGGACATTGGATCGGATCCATTTTTTGAAAACCGAAGATATCGGTTCGATTGTTGGTTTGGTATAAAACTGACAAAAACCGAACCGAAATCACCCCTACCATTTGGTGTCACAAATTTTTTATCTTTATGTAAAATCACCAATCCAAAAGCTTAAGTTGATGGATTGGGATAAATTTAATTATATAAACCAACATGGCCCCTCACTTGTAGGTTTTGAAATTTGAGAAATGCCCTACAAGTGGACTATGATTTTAGTTGAGAATGAAATGACTCGGCAGGGGCTCGAACTTAGAACTTCTTGTTCTGATACCATGTTGAATTATGTCAAATCACCAATCAACCCAAAAGCTTAAGTTGATTGGGGTAAATTTAAGTATATCAACCAACAAATAACAAGATGAACATAGAGGAAATAATATCACATAGGCAAAGAGGTAAACTAAAAAACCTGGAATGCAAGCTGCTCGGCGCTTGTTGATGCCTCTACAGCAGCTCGCCAAGCAATACACCTGCTCCTTCTTGCACATTCTGAACCCTCAGGATATGCAATTCCTGGTATCTTTGTACAGCCAGCTGCAGAATTTTAAACTTCAAAAGAATTCAGAACCACTATTCAGCTTAAAAAGATGTCAACTCAGCTTCAAAAGAATTTTAAACTTCATTGCAAATGATGTCAACTCAGCTTAAAAAAAAAGATGTTATAAACCTTGTCGTGCAGCCTTGGAAATCAAAGAACGAGGTAGAACTTTCCAGTTAAACATGCGACGAGAAAGCTGGCCACCCCTCCACCAAAACATACATAATCCACTAGAACCACTTGAAGAGGCATTTGACTCGATATCTGAAAACCTAGCTCTTTTTCTACTTATTCCATGTCTATTAGCACGTACTGAACTGGTAAAAAGAGAAGCTGAACCCAAGGTGTTGACAGAATCAACATACTTAAACCACTCAGTTGATATGGCACGCTGGCATAAATTTGATTCTATCTGTAAATGTTGTAAGAACAAATATTAGCCTTCATAAAGACTCAGGAACTGAGGCAATGCAGGTAAGAATTGAGTTTTTTTTTTTTTTTATGAAAATGCAGGTAAGAATTGATGCAAACTGTGTGGACCATAAATAGTTCTCAAACTTGCAGCATTGTTACAAATCATAATTGAATGGCATTTGTTATTAAAGATAATCGTTTACATGAAATGGTAAATAATATTAGTGCAGTTATTCCTTTTCTTTTTCACTGTTCAAAAGTATTTGGGATGCTCTCCAAGTCTTCCCATCGTCCTTCTTCTCCTTTTCAGTTTTTTATGCTTTTAATAATGAAGAGAAAGATATAAATATTGATATATACCAAATATACATTTTAAAGTTTAAATTAAGATGAACAGTTTTTTTAATCATTATATTCACAAAATGTTTAATAGATTTATGAATAAAAAAGTTGATAAACAGATTTAAAAAAATAACTTAAAAAATTGGGGATGGATGGGGACGAGCACAGGGACAGGTGGGGGTGAACAATGTATTATACTAATCTCCTCCCCATCCAAAATAAAGTAGATAGCCCTCACAAAAACAATGGTCACCCCTACATAAATATTCCCTCCTAATCGCAAAAGACCACCAAAAGTTTAGCCCTTTTGGGCATTTTCCACCCTGAAAAAAAACTTCTAGGAGCCAACTGTCTATGAAATCCGGCAAACAACCACTCACACCAAAGATATTCATGAGGGAGAATCAACTGTTAGCAACAAACGGACATTGAAAAGCAAACGATCCAGATTCTCTCAAGACTTTTAAGGTATTTTGCATATAATCCAGATTCTCTTCACACTTTTAAGGCAAAGACAGCAGACTGAAAGCGGAAAGAGCCCTTCCTACATTCCCTTTGAACCATGTCTTGTGTAAATGTTCAGGATCCCACAACGGAAAAAGTGGAGACCTCACAACAATATATAAGAGATATGTGTTATTTCCCTCATTGCCATTTGGTTTTGAGGTGGAACCCCATATTATCCAATACGGTATCAGAGCAAGAAGTCTTGAGTTCGAGTCTCTGCCAAGTCGTTTCCTCTCCAATTAAAATTAAATTCCACTTGTAGGGGATTTCTCAAATTTCTAAGCCCACAAGTGAGGGGGAGTGTTAGTTGATATAATTAAATTTACCCCAACCCGCTAGATTGTATAAATGGTAAGCCCGAAACACCAAAGATTGTATAAATGGCACCATACACATGTCGCACTTGATAGCGAGATGCAAACTTGTTGTCGCGTGAAGTGCCAAAAAGGAAATTGTAGGATGGTTGTAGGCATTTGGAGGAGGAGGGATGAGCAGAGAACAACAAAAGAAAAGGCACCGAAAAGACACAGTGATATGGGAGCACAAGTGGTGGTGACTAGGGAAATGGTGTAAGAGGAGGCTATCAACAATTTGGGTTCCAGTTGAGGAGATGGCACTGGTAAAGAAAGTGACTTTTGGAAGAGGGACGCAACATTGGCGTTAATGAAAGATGTTAGAGTTTAATATTAGACGGTTTTATTATTGCTTTAATTATAGTACCCTTTATCGTCTTTTCACATGTACACAGCTAGGGCAACCTTGTATATTTGTATATAAATACTCCTCTAATGAATATAATGAGACACATTTGATTCTCTGAACTTTAGCATTAACATGGTATCAGAGCCTTAGGGTTTCTTGTTGGGTTAGGGTTAAGAAAGTCTCGGGTTTGGAGGCAAGACATACATCCGCCACTGTCAAGGTACCTGAAACGCCGTCCGAATCTATCCATTTGTGTCAGAATCTGTCAGAGGCTGTTTTTCAAGAATTTTTTCGTCGTTTTTTCTCACCCCCTACATCATTAGAAAGCCCTTTATTCGATATCTATAAGTCTGTAAATTTTCATCACGAACGGAGCCACGAGTAAGCCTCACTCTCCCAAACACGTTTTTTACACCCAAATCTTGCGAAGGAGCGTGTGGGCGCATGAGTAAGTTTTTTGTGATGATTTTTTTTGGGCTTTTCTCGTTATTCTCTCCTCTTTCAAGTGGTATAATTTTTGCAGTATTTCGGTGATCGGAGTTGGGTGTTCAAGCAATTGTCGGTTATTCGGGTTTGTTCGCTAAGAGATTTTTCTTGCAATTTTTTTTTCAAATCTGTTTTCTCTTATTATCTAGTGGTTTTTTCGCTTGATTGAGAGTGTTACATGAAGTTATTGACTTCCGAGTATTTTAGTGACTTCCAGGTGACTTTGGAGACTTTTCTTCGCAGTTTTGTTGGGTGATTCAAATCTGATTTTCGTTGTTTAGCTGCCGATTTTTTGTGTTTATGAAGATTATGGCCGACAAGAAGTCGACAGTTGTGACAAAGATGGTTCCGATCGTGTCAAAAATTACTGAACACGAGTTGAATGGATCTGATTATTATGCATGGCGAGATGGACGATCACATGACAAAGTCACCACCAACAAGTGATAGTAAGAAATCTTGGTTACGGACGACTCAAGAATGTTCCTTCAAATCAAGAACTTGATTGCAAGCGACACTGTTGAGTCGGTTAATCATTATGACTTAGTCAAAGAGATCCTCGAATATCTGGAGTTTCTGTATTTGGGCAAAGGAAATATTAATTGTGTGTTTGATGTATAAAAGACATTGTTCCAACCTAATCAAGGTGAGAAATCACTTACTACTTACTTCATGGAAGTAAAGAAAACATGTGCGGAATTTAATACTTTGATGCCCAATAATACTGATCCTGAAGGGTAGCTGGCTTAACGAGAACAAATGTTAATGATGAGTTTCTTAGTTGGTCTTTCCTCAAATTATGACATGGCCAGAGATCAAGTTCTCTTAAGTTTTGATGTTTTATCATTAGAGGGGGCTTATACTCGTATTCTTCGTATAGAGAGGCCACGCGTCATTTTTTCATCACTTTAAGAGTACCTTGGTTGGACAGACCAGTGATCATAAGAGCCATAAGGGAGTTGGATCGAACAATGGGGCCAACAGGGCTTGAACAAACAACTCTTATGGATACTCCAGTACTCATCGGTCGAATTTGAATGTGGTTTGTTATTACTGTCACAAGTCTGGTCATACGAGACAAAAGTGTCGGAAGTTGTTGAATAGGGGTCAAAGAGCTCCAGTTGCAAATGTTATTTCTACTATTGGAGATTCAAAGAAGTCTATTATAGTTTATGCAGAAAAGTTTGCTAAATTTCAGCAATATCAAGAGTCATTGGCAGCTTCAACTAACCCCATTACTGCCATCGCCGAGACAGAGAACACATCTAAATGTCTTCTTTCCTCCACCACAAAATGAGTCATTGACTCTTGCGCTACAGACCACATGACGGGTAATCCCAGTCTATTCTCTAAATTTTTCTCATCCACATCTTCACCTACATTTATTATAGCTGATGGAACCACTAGTCAAGTTTTAGGTTCAGACACAGTTAATCTTACTAACTCAATCTCTCTGTCATTTGTTTTAAGTTTGTCATAGTTTTCTTTTAATTTGATTTCTATTATCAAACTCACTCATGATCAGTGTTTTTAAAGGTGCAGGCGCAAAGGCTCTCTGGAGCCTGAGGCGCAAGGCACAGAAAAGGCACGAGCTTTATATTCTAGGCGCACCATATATAAAAAAATTATATTTACCACAAAACATATATGTTATTCTATTAAATTATAAAAACATCAATTAAGTCTCTAAAGTATAAAATATCCAATAAAATATAAAAGTAATAAGCAAATAAAATTAATAACTATTAAATTTAGTTCAAACAAAAAGACATAAAAAAAGGGAACACATAATAAATAAAATATTTATTAATACATATATGATATATTGTACATTGAAAATTTAAATATATAATAAATAAAATTTTAGTTGAAAATTGTGAAAGACATCTTAATAATAATATTTTGGTTAAAAATGGTATCTAATGAAATTGGTCATAATGATAATATTTAATTAAGTAAATTAAACAACTATGGAAAGAATGGAGAGAGATATCAAATTTTTAAATGTAAATAAATTCTATTTGAATCAAATATGTATTAATTGTGAGTGGTCAAATCAATAATTTCCATCAACATCACCTTTCTATTTTCTTTTATTTTATACAAAACTTACTTCTCACTTCATCTTCTTCCTTATGACATTTCATCATCTTCTTCTTCTTCTTTTTTCTTTGGTTCGGTTACATTTTGAGGATGTCAAAATAAAAAATAAAAAAAACTTGAGGCACTCGCCTTTTGCGCCTGGGAGCCTCGAGGAAAGGCGCGGTGAGGCGCACGCCTTATTTTGCGCACTGCGCCTGAGCAAGGCGAGGCGCAAGCATGGCGCCTTGCGCCTTTTTGGGGATTTTTAAAACACTGCCCATGATCGTCATTGTTTTGTGTCCTTTCCAAGCTATTGTTTGTTTCAGGATCTTACGACAAAGAGAACTATTGGTAAATGGCGTGAATTTGGAGGTCTTTACATTTTTTAGCCATTTGTACCTATCGGCATCACATACTCTAGTGTGCCTTCTCCTTTTGAAGAACATTGTTGTCTGGGTCATCCATCTATCTCCACAATAAAGAGTTTGCGTCCTCAGTTTCAGCATTCATCTTCTTTAGATTGTGAGTCGTGTCAGTTTGCTATGTTTTATCATTTGAATTTGTACCATCGTGTCAACAAGCGAGCTAATGCTCTGTTTGAATTAGTGCATTTTGATGTTTGGGGTCCTTGTCCTATAGAGTCCAAGTTAGATTTTCGGTATTTTGTCACCTTTGTTGATGATTATTCCCGTGTAACGTGGTTATAGTTAATGAAACATTGTTCTAAATTACTTTCTCATTTTTTTAATTTTTATGCTAAGATTCGAATACAATTTTGTGGTTGCCTAAAATCTTACGCAATGATAATGCAAAAGAATATTTTTCTCGTGCTCTCAGATCTTATCTTGATTCACATGGAATTCTTCATTAGTTTTTGTGTGTTGATACTCCATCCCAAAATGGAGTAGCAGAGCATAAGAATCGTCATCTCCTCGAAATAGCCAGGGCCTTACCGTTTCAGATGTGTGTTCCTAATCTCTTCTGAGTTGATGCTATTTAGACAACATGTTTCCTCATAAATCGAATGTCATCTTCTGTTCTTCAAGGGGAGATACCGTTTAATGTTTTGTGTCCCCAACAAAAATTGTTCCATGTGACACCGAAAATATTTGGGTGCATATGCTATGTTCAGGATGTTCATCCCAACCTAAGTAAACTTGATCCAAAATCTCTAAAATGTGTTTTCCTTGGGTATTCTCGAGTCCAATAAGAGGATCGGTGTTATTCTCCCATTCTTGATAAATATTATCTCTTCTAATGTCACCTTCTTTGAACATTTGTCGTTCTTTTCTTCTCAGTCGAGTACGAGCAAGGAGGAGCATCAAAAGGATGATGACAATTTACTTATCTATACCGTTGGTGACCTCTAGTGAGCTCCCCCTACTAATCCAATTTATTTGTTCCTACCTTTGTTCACCCACCTATAACTCATGTTTATACTCAATGGCAATACACTACCATTCCATCCATTCCAAATTCATGTCCACTACCAGAGGTCTCTTCGACAGCGGATCCAGGAACAAGCGATGATCTTCCTATTGCTCTTCATAAAGTCAAACATCAGTGTGCTCACCCTATATCATCTTTTGTTTCATATAATCATTTTTCGTCAACATGTTCCTTCATTGCTTCTCTAGAGTTTGTATCTCTTCCTAAAACAGTTCGTGAAGCCTTGTCTCACCCCGATTGATGTGCAGCAATGGTAGAGGATATGATTTCTTTAAATGACAATGGTACTTGGAATTTAGTTTCTCTTCCTACAGGGAAGAAGTTTGTTGGTTGTAAATGGGTGTTTACAATTAAAGTAAGTCCTAATGGGTCTATATCTCGATTGAAAGCCCGCCTTGTTGCCAAGGGTTATGCACAGACGTATGGAGTTGATTATGAAGATATGTTCTCTCCTGTTGCGAAGATGACATCGATAAGGTTATTTATCTCATTAGTATCTATTTACCATTGGCCTTTACATCAGCTTGATATCAAAATGTCTTTCTTTATGATGATCTACAAGAAGAGGTACATATGAAGCAACCACCTGGGTTTGTTGCTTAAGGGGAGAATGGTAAGGTATGTTGCCTCCGAAAATCTTTGTATGGATTAAAACATAGCCCATGAGCTTGGTTTGGCACATCCAATCATGTGATTGAAGAGTTGAGGATGAAGAAGAGCAAATCAGATCACTCTATCTTCTTTACACGATCTGAGAAAGGGGTCATTTTGTTGATTGTGTATGTTGATGACATTGTGATTACAAGTGATGATGCAGTGAGCATTTAATCACTCAAGACCTTTCTTCATAGTCAGTTTCATACGAAAGACTTGAGTACGCTGAAATATTTTCTAGGGATTGAGGTTATAAGAAGCAAGAAGGGAATTCCGTTATCACAGAGAAAATATGTACTTGATTTGTTGACTGAAACAGGAAAGTTAGGGGCCTAAGCCATGTAGTACCCGATGATGCCCAATTCACAACTCATGAAAGAAGGAGAATGGTTGGAAGATCCAGAAAGATATAGAAGATTAGTAGGAAAATTGAATTACCTTACTGTGACTAGACCAGATATAGCATATTCAGTGAGTGTTGTGAGCCAGTATATGTCATACCCTATGGTTGACCATCGGGCTGCATTAAAATAGATTCTGGATTATTTGAAGGCTTCTCCTGGTCGAGGTTTATAGTATAAAGATAATGGTCATACTAACATTGAAGGTTTCTCAAATGCTGATTGGGCAGGGTCTAAAGAAGATCGAAGATCAACCTCAAGGTATTGTGTGTTTGTGGGAGGCAATTTAGTTTCTTGGAAGCGTAAGAAACATAATGTAGTGTTGCGTTCGAGTGGTAAATCAGAATACAGAGCAATGGCACATCTATGTGTGAATGAGTTTGGTTACGCCAACTCCTAGTTGAGTTGGGATTTGATGTCACGACACCGACAAAGTTATGGTGCAATAACCAAGCTACCATTCATATTGCATCTAATCTACTTTTCCATGAGCGGACTAAACACATTGAGGTAGATTGTCATTTCATACGAGAAAAGATACAACAAGGCGTGGTTTCCACTGGATATGTGAAGACTGTAGAACAATTAGGCAATATCTTCACAAAGCATTGAATGGAGCACGGATAGAATATCTCTCAAACATGTTAAGCATGATTAACATATATGCTCCAGCTTGAGGGGGAATGTTAAAGTTTAATATTAGATGGTTTTATTAATGCTTCGTCTTTTCACATGTACACAGCTAGGGAAACCTTGTATATTTTTATATAAATACTCCTCTAATGAATAGAATGAGACACATTTGATTCTCTCAACTTTAGCATTAACAGACATGGCGACTCCCCTCAATGTACCACCAACTATTGGTCTCATTCCATTTAAACAACTTGATCGGAATTGCACCGTGTTCAAATAGGATTGCCACACTGCTCGATTACGAGTCAGTGTAGACAAACGTTAGGTCGCATGTGGGAAAGTTCTCGCAATTCGTAGATCGGCTATGTTTGTGGTAGTTGGTGAAGATGATAAAGAAGGAAGATATGAGCGCGAAGAAATGGTGCATAGGAGAGTGTTCGGTGGAGAGCTCGGCACTAGAGGAGAGTGTCTTTCCTATTTGGGGTGGCCTGGTTTTACCCGATGGAAGGCATGGGAAATAAGAGAACGGGAACACAAAGCACAAGTTGGAGACATATATGATATGTGGAAATTCTATGTAGACTATGCAGCATCGAAGGAGGAGGAAAGTTAGAGAAGCAGGGCGGCTAGGGTTTCTAGAAAGGATTTTAGAGAGGTTTTTCTAGAGAGTGTCTTTTTGGTTTGGTTATTAATTAATACATTTTATGATTCTACTCGCTAACTAAAACTTGAAATTCCTAGTGCGTGAGTTTTTCAAAGGATGCATTATCCTCTGCTTGTCACCCAGCTGCACTCAATCTATATAAATACAATTTCCTAAGAAAAGATTAAGTAAGAAGCCTCATAATAAGCCAATTTTGAAGTAAAAGATAATAATAAGCAATTACCATCAATAATAGAGGCTTGACGGAATTAAGGTCGAATGCCATAAGACCTTCACGCCAAACCTTAGAATAATGAGAATCCAGCCATGGACCTACAAGTAATCCTTGCAAACGATTCTCAAAGGAGAGAATTTGATATATAACATCTCTGAGGTGACCTTTTCCCTTCCTCTTAAGACCAGGAACATGAACTGCCAAACCCTCCTCAATCCGGCCAATATTTGTCTTAAACAAGCAGTCAAACTCATCACTGGAAGATTTGCAAGGAAAGCACCATCCACATTTCTCTTTCTGCGTAGCTACATTACAATTTTGAATGAACGGCCAATAAAAATTGCTTGTTTTCTTCAAAATTACCTTCATCTGTGCTGCAATAATTTCTTCCTCCGTCATAGTGGACTTTTCTTTAATTTTATCTTTGTCGGCTGATTTACGCAAGAACTCATCAGCCACTAAAGATGCTGTTTGTGCAAAAGTATAGAAGTTAGAGTAACCATCATCATTGTCAACATCAAGGGCATCCTCTTTTCCATTGCTCATGGATGAGGAATGATCAAGGCCTGCACATTCTGTATTGCTCTCTTGCATCTTACCTAGGCAAGGATGTACCATAGAAGCTTTTTCCCCAGAAGAGAACTTCCCTGGTACTTTAACCTGATTTAGGAATTCATAACCGTTTGGATCATTAGTCTGATGCTCCTGAATATTCTGAACGCTAGAGTTCAGCTTACTATCTAGCGCTGGCTCTTTGGTATTCATAGTTGGACCTTCCAATATAGTCTCCGCTTTAAAAAAGTTCACAGATTTAGCACCTTCATGGGAGAAAGTGCTATAAAGTTCAGTCGTACAATGCAGATGATCCATTTTACTGATTTTTCCATTTAATGTGAAAGGAATATTCCAGTGCTTGTAAATAGTCATTAGTATGTCACTGTACGATGAATATGATGACCTAAGAGCTTCAATAACAACATCCAGATCATTCGTGAGGTAGTAACTGACGGAGGACTCAGTGTCACATGAATCAAACCTGCAAATGTTTTCAATAAAAACAAAAACTTTTTAAATGGATAATGAGAAATAACCTGATCAGGACAGAAGAATAACAAACTGTTGGCCAAGTTTTTTCTGTCGGAAGCCTAGCATTCTGCAAGGATACTTAAGATACATGGTTATAAGAAACAATTTCATCAGTTAATGAAATTACTATATAGGATATAGCATACAAAAGATCATAGAAAGGATCTTCAGTAGTTAAGTAAAATTTCATAGTTATAACTTAGAATATTAGCTTGAAATAACAAATGTTTTGTATATTATATAGGATATAGTCTACAAAAGATTATTATTATTTAATTAAATTTATACAGACAGAATATCATTGCACACAAAAGGGTTGGAAGAAGTTTTTTTATAAAAATCAACAAGTTCCAAAAGTTCCAAAGACATAAGTAGATTACCAGTTTATCAACTTAGAATATTAGCAGGAGTGAACAAAAAGGGTCTTTATCCCCTTTTTCTTTTTTTTCCATGGAGTTCCTCAATTAACGTGCATGGTATATTGTTGCAAGGACGAACTTTAAAAAAAGGTGGATTGGGAATTCAATGTGGTGCTGCTACCTAATGGGCAGAGGCAATATTTATTTTACCTATCTCCATATCATTGAAGGTACAGTGATTAAAAGCACGAGAAGCTCATGCTTAGGTCTCAGGTATTACATTTGTCTCGTTTAATCTTGGAAATGGTCTTCACATTCGATTTTAGGAGGATGTACAGTTGGGAGATGTTCCCCTTTAATTCAGCTTTCCTTTACTTCATCAGATCTCCATTCAATCTTCACACAATGTTGTGGAATTATGGGATCCAACATTTTTATGCTTAATAAAAGATGAAGGTTCTGAATTTTTATTACTTTATGGCTAGATTTGGACAAACCCATTGCTTCTGCCGATCACAGAGTCTCTTGAATCCTCAAGTTCTTTTTCAGTTAAATCGCTTTCCATGTTCTTAGGTGTCTTCTCAGAGTTGGTAAGTTGATTTATAAGGCCATTTGGAAAATGATATGATCCAGGATCTAGATTATATCAAAAGATAAAACAATAAAGATAAGTCAAGTTTTGATAGGTCTTGGAACCTCCCTTCTCAAGAGAATCTCTTGAGCCCAATAAATCACTCAATAACTCATTCAATAATTGGATGCCTAAACCCTAACCTAACCCACTCTATTTATAACAAAATACTAACTTATTCTCCAAATAATAGCTAAATAGAGCCCTAGGCCCAACCTTATCAATACCCGCCCCTTTAAAGCACCTTGTCCTCAAGGTGGGCATACACAAAAATAGAAAAATAAAAAATGAAAACTTCTTTTTCTTTTTTTTTCTTTTTTTTTTTCGGCGGCAGCGGCGCGTCGGTGGTGGCAGAAACGGCGGCGTTGGTGGCGGAGGTGGTGGCGAAGGTGGCAGCGGTGGTGGCGACGGAGGTGGCGGCGGCGATGTCAGAGGTGGTGGCGATGGCGGTAGCGGTGGTGGTGGCGGAGGTGGCAGCGGCGATGTCGGAGGTGGTGGCGGCGATGGTGGTGGTGGAGGTGGTGACGGCGGCAGCGGTGGTGGCGGCGGAGGTGGCAGTGTCAAAACCCTAACCGTCACTGTTTCTTCCACAACCTCCCTACTTCCTCGAATCCTAGCTTCCATCTCTGAGTACCATTGTTCCCTTGCCTTGGACTGCTCCTCCCTTTCTAATCTTCTTTGTTCCTGCTCCCTTGCACTTTCCTCTCTTATCTCTCTAAAATAACTTTTCATGTCATTGTAAAAATTTTGCCACATCTCTTGAAATAATCGAACATTTTCTTGATCCATCTCTACAACCAAGAATCGAAACGGCTCTGATACTAATTGATATGATCCAGGATCTAGATTATATCAAAAGATAAAACAATAAAGATAAGCCAAGTTTTGATAGGTTTTGGAACCTCCCTTCTCAAGAGAATCTCTTGAGCCCAATAAATCACTCAATAACTCATTCAATAATTGGATGCCTAAACCCTAACCTAACCCACTCTATTTATAACAAAATACTAACTTATTCTCCAAGTAATAGCTAAATAGAGCCCTAGGCCCAACCTTATCAGAAAACTTGAGTCCAAAAAAGTCAATATTTTAGTATGGTCAAAGAGGTTTTGGGTTCAGTCCATGATGGCTACTAATTCTTTGTTTCAAAGAGGTTTTGGGTTCAATCCATTATGGCCACTAATTCTTTGTTTCATGCTCGAACAAAGCACATCGAGATCGACTACCACTTTGTTCGAGAAAAGGCTATTCTTAAGAATATTCAAATCAACTTCATCTCGAGTATATATCAGCTTGGCAACTTCTTCACCAAATCTTAAAGTCATTCTCGGCTTCTCTTGTTGCGTAGCAAACTTTGGCTCTTTGTGCCTTAGTCTGATGGGAAATATCACACAAATATTTGGTTATTTGATTAAGCTATTAGCTCAAACTGTATAGTTAGTTCTATTGTTACTTTCAGTCATTAATTTTCTGTTGAGTATTTTATACAAAGAACTCTCTCTCTAATTGTAATGTACATGAAGTTTGGGAATAAAACAATTACATTAAGAAACTTAGCACTACCTACGAAATAAATTCCTAGAAATTTCTTTGAGATCTATTGTTGTTGGGTCAAACAGTATGTCCCGTGAGAATAACCGATGTTAGTGTAAGCTAACATGTACCCACACAGATATAAAAAAAAAAAAAAATTGAAAATTGTGAAAGTAACACAAAGCAAAAATAAATCCATTGCAGAGAATAAATTATGAAACTTACACCAATAGGTAGCCACAGCTACTAAAGTATGTACGACCATGAGGATCCATTCCTAAAAATTCAGCTCCCCGAAGTGATTTCGGTGTTTTCATCCAGGGCTTGTGCCTGTCAATGGCACACTCGGGACAAAACCAGTCACCCTCTGGCAAGAGATCATTAGCTATCCCTACACATTTCAAATGATATGCAGCAGGACAGCCATCACAGCATATTAAGCTACCATCCATTTTGCACAGACAGCATTCATCACTATTCCAGTCTGTGGTGTCATCCATACTGTCCTCTGACAGAGAAGAATTAATGGAGGTATTTGCTGAAATCTTCTTCTTTCTGTAGATCTCTGACTTCATGCTTCTATCATGAATAATGTCTGGCTCAACTGCCAAAGACCTTCTGTTAATCTCTGACCTGATGGCTTCCACTTCAATCATATCATCACATAGACAGCGAAGAATTTCAATCTTAGTGCCCGTAGGTAGTTTGAAGTAATCATTTTTTAATAATTTCAAGTGACGTAGATCAACACCAGGTTTCAAACCTGAACCATGAATCAATAGATACTCAACCATAAAAATAGGCCACGTAAGCAAGTCTAGCATATCCCAGTTAAGACTCCTGATGAAAATTTCAAAACAGAAAATTATAACACATATTATATATTTTTACCAACATAAAGCATAACTATACATGCATAAAAGTAAATATATAATCTAATAAAAAATAGTGCATGGGTATCAGTTATTATTGAATCACAAAATAAAAAGTAATAGAGGGGAACAATTTCTACCTTAAACAACTGGAAGCAGATTCACAACCTTCAGTAGAGAGATCCTCCAAATGCTTTCTTAGAGTTTTCAGGACAGATAGATGTATATTATCAAATAATATAGTAGGAGATGTGCACTTGAGGGCTGCCACAAAATCAACCAACTCAAATGGGCTAAGAAACAATAGCGTACTAAATGATCTCAAACAGGAATAAATAGAGAACAAGTCAAGGATGGGAATATCATCAAGGTTCAAGTTTTTTGAAGAGGGTGGTAATTGCAACTTAAAAGGAAGGGCAACAGGAATGTCGGATCCTTTCCAATCATAGGCTAGCTGTTTTTCCTCAGTTACCACACTAGCTACAGGGGAAGATATATCAGATGATGCAGTTGGAACAGTTTTCTGTACGGATCCTCTGCGTGCACTTCTCCGTAGAACTGTATCTGGTGTACTTACACCATCCAAAACCTTTGTTTTCTTTCTTCTGCCAGCACGCTTTTTGCAATGACCTTCAGAATTGCCTTGGAACCCATCAATTGCTTGATGACCAGCCTCAGAACCCACATCCTTCACTTCAATATTGACCAAATTACCATCATTAAAACAGTTAAGATCCGAAGCCCTAAATGAAGCTTCAACAGTCACATCTCCTCCAGAACTAAAGCTATCTTTTGGCAATTCTTCCTTGATATCTACGTGAACTTCTTGCAAATTGCCATCTTCATGCTCAAATTCCATAATTTCATCTTCATGTCCTTCAACGTTATCATAAACTGCTTCATCACAAACTTTGTCTACTAATGCTTCACCACAAACTTGTTCCATTACTGCTTCAGCCATCCCAGAAGAAGCAACTTCTTCTCCACCATTATTGTTAGTATCCCCATGCACATCATTAACTTCTAAATTCAAGTCAAAATCCCATTCCCTTTTCTTTATTTCCACTAGGGAACAACTTAAATCGCCCCTAGTAAGATTCTCATCAAGGTCAAGATTAACAAACAGATTCAAATCAATGGAGCCCCTTCTCTCTAAGTTAGCATTTGTACTAGGACTGGCATGAAGACTCCTACCGTCATTTAAATTCAACCACTCATTTGAACTCGACCTAGCATTCAAATCAAAGCCGTCTCTGAAATCTTCATTTCTACAAATACTCCCATTGCCGGACCCATTTCCTTCAAAACCCTTCTCAGACTTGCCTCTCCTTTCCAAAGAATCTTCAAACCCATCACTGAGATCAACATTCATATCCAAACTCCCATTTCTCTCGAGATTTCCATTCAAATTCCCACCAACCCCATCAACAATTTGTGGGTTTTTCTTAACTTCGTCATTCAAGTTCAAATTATCATTTAAATCCTTAACACAAACAATACTTACCTCAAAACCCATGTCTAGGGTTTCACCTGGAATCCCTTTATCCGGCACCAAATTCCCCCCAGCATTAGCCGACGCATCGCGAATTTCACATTCGCTCTCAATTCTTCGACGCTTCTTGGGCTTCCGGCCACGGCAAGGCTTCTTCTCCACCGGTTGAGAGTGACCCTCCAAAAGCAAAGAAACCTCTGACAAATCCAATTCCTCAGAATCGCCACTTTCGAACTCCACCACGTAGAACCCAGAATTGCAATCGAAGGATTTGATAACACCCGCATGAATTCCTCGGCCTTTGAGCTCTTTCTTCACAGCTCTGCCCACAAAATCCATCAAGGGTGTAAGAAATCACACCCAATGAAGAGCTGGAACTGTGATCTGCAACTAACAACACTTGCTTATGGATTTGTATTATAGAAAATTGGGTTTTGGGTGTGAGAGAAAGAGGGAAGGGGAAAACTATGGTCGCTAAAAATGGTTAAAACATGCAGGCAGAAACGAGTTTTGTGTCTGTTGAACCAAAAAGCGTTGGAAGGGAAGTGGGTCGTGGCCTCAACGAGTGCTGAGAGAAAGAAGGAAAAAAGAAATGACACAAAAATCAAAATAAAAAATTTATATTGTTTTGGATTCCAAGAACTTTGCAATTTAGTAATTGGACCAAAGAGGGGGAATAAAGCAACCAACCAATCTATACCAAAACGGATGCGAAGCGAGGTTTGGCAATGGCGACCGCAATTGTAAAGAACTTCACTATTATTTATTTAGTTGGGTTGTTTAGATTTTTTTATATGCAAGTAATGTTCAGGTTAAGTTGGTTTGTGACAAACCAAATTTTCATATTGGTTAGAGAAAATATTGGAGTGTATTTAATCGGATGGGTTCAATTCGGTTATCAAATTAAATTAATCTTCTTTTTTAGACCCAACTTTTTTTTTTGAGTACATATTGGGGGAGGGGGGAAAATACCGATTTTCGGGCTCGAACCTGTGACGCTGGTGTTAAACTAGTTTTACAACCAAACAATGAAATCATTGTGTGACTGACCTATTCGGTCTTTTTTAGACCCAACTAATAGACCATAATTATGTAAAAAAAAAACATGATCTTGTACATAAACATAGGTTACCTCGTCCGTGCTTGTTTTTTTTTACTCATCATACTAAAATTTATCTTCTTTTTCTTCTCTCTAAAATGCAGCTAATAGTCCAAATAGGTGGGTGACCTAATGGTTTCATTGTTCGGTGGTAATCCAGTTCAATACCGTGCTCACAAGTTCAATCTCGAGAATCAGTATTTGACTATCATTTATTTGAAAGCAATAATATTCTCTTTTGTAACGTTTGTGGCCCTCCTCTCCCAACTTATACTAAAAAAACAGTATGTAAATATGAAAAAATAAATAATGCATCATACTTAAACCTAGAGTGCATGTTCTTAGTCAATATACTATCCTATTTTACATCTAAAAAACCTATGCTGAGAAATGTGTTTATAAAAGCTATGAATTTATCATTTTTTTTAAAACAAGGGTAACCCCGCCCGTCCCTAAACTAGGAATCGGAGACATTGAATGAATAATGTCACAAGTCAGTCTCGAACCCAAGATCTTTAGGAGAGCATACCCTCAAAGTCTAAGTCAGCTAAAATTTTATCTTGATTGAAATTTATTCGACATCATATCTTGTATAAGTATATAAAAGCACATAGCATAAAATACACATATTTGTGTTTTGTCATAACAGTTGAACTGCCAACATGAGCAGTTGCTCAGCGGCATTAATGTCTGCCCAATGACCAGAGGTTTTGGGTTCGAGTCCCCCACCCCTTTTGTTGTAATCTAAAAAAAAAAAAAAAACAGTTGAATTAAACTTGCCAACAGAAGTAGTTCAGCAATGTATTTTTATAACTTAGACTAGAGCTCAATCTTCATCCTCCATTTGCAGTGAACTCAAAAAAACAATTGAACTAAACTTAAGTTAAAAAAAAAAAGGCAAAATCAGTTATTTTCCTTTTTCAACAAAGTAAAATGAGGCTTTTGAGTGCTTTATAGATTCTTTACTTGATACCAACTAACTTTTACCAGTAGGTTTTGAGTGGGTCACTCTTTTAGTAGAGGTTTTTTTTTTTTTTTTTTTTTTTTTTTTTTTTTGAAGATTTTGATTCAAGTGAGTTTTTTGTGAGTGAACAAATACTATTTTGCTAAGTGGTTTCACTTGGTTTATAATATTTCTTTGGGTTTGTATTGGGTGTTTAAACAAATAGGCTTGAATATTTCTTAATTTTTTAGGCCTCATTTGATAATCATTTTGTTTTTTATTTTTTGTTTATGAAATTTAAGCCTATTTCTATTCAAATTTCCTACTATGTGTCTTTCCTTAAGAAAGTAGGAGAATACTAACCAAATTTAAAAAACATAAACAAGTTTTTGGAAGCTACTTTTTTTTGTTTCCTACCTTGTGCTCCATCTTTCCTTAAGAAAGTAGGAGAATACTAACCAAATTTAAAAAAACATAAACAAATTTTTGGAAGCTACTTTTTTTTGTTTACAAATTTTAGTTTTGTTTATCAAAATATAGGTAAGATGTAGATATCCAAATAAAGAAAAATGTATAGTAAGGTAGTTGTTGTAGCCTTAAATTTCATAAACAAAAAACGAAAAACAAAATGGTTATCAAACGAGGACTTAAAACTGTGATAATGACCATCTCTTAATATCATTATTATATTTAAAATCTTCCATTAAGTTATGCATTTCAATTTAGAAAGGTAATTTCATTGAAAACTATTATTTTGTTGGTGTCATGTTTGTGTTTGGGTGTGTGTGAATAGGTAGTTTAAATTTCGTTTTAAATTTGCATCACATTTATGTCCATTTTTTCGTAATATATATTCTTATACATTTTATTTTCACCTTTGCATATTAAATTTGGGTACCAATATACGATTATCATTAAACATTAAGGAATTTTTAGTTTTCCTTATTGAACCTATATCAAAATAAAAGAAATTGTTTATTTTCTTAAAACTTTAGAGGTATCTATGCAGAAATAATATATATAAAAGCTTAGACAATGACTTAAGAGAAATGCCATAAATGTCTAGATTTTTTAACTTTATTAAGTATATGTCTTCTGCAATATTTTTTTATTTGAAGTTTTTGTCTAAATCAAAATGACCATTCCCAAGTGCACTATTTTAATTTTCAAATTATTTATTAAAAAAAACAAACAAAC
>JAYKKH010000051.1:0-97077 GCA_036507275.1 Sicyos edulis | reverse complement strand
AAAGAAATGGAAATAAGGAAAATAAATAAAGGAAAAATAAATAGACAAAATAACTAATTTTGATGCATTTATTTTTACTATTTTATTTTAACTCTAAATCCACAAAGAACTTTGTTTGTCATTTAAAGATGATTTAACTTTTAAAATCATATATTAAAGAGTTATTATGAGTAGTTAGAAATTGAAACTTATAATAAAAACTTGTCGAATGTAGTTTTTAAAATGAGTAATTAAAAAAGTAATGATTAAAAATGATTGGTTGAAAATAAATTATTTTGATTGATTTGAAATGAATTATTAAAATGAGTACTTAGAAATAGTTGAGTAATTATAAATAAATGATTAAAAATAAAAAGGTTAGAAATGAGAGTTATTTTAAAAGTAAATGAGAAGAAGAGTTAATAAAATCGATGTAGGTTTCGAGAAGAGTTAGTAAATCCTCCCACTAAATCCTAGCTAAATATGACAAACAAACAACCCTTTAAGGTCTAATTTTAGTCCTTACACTTTTGAGTTTGTTACATTTAAATGTCTAAGTTTATTTCCTCAACTAAAAAAAATGAGGAAAATAAGGTTGAATTTCAAATAGATGTATCGAAATGTTGAAAATTAGATGCACTCCACTTTGTTGTATCGAAATGTTAAAAATAAGGTTGAATTTCAAATACATGTATCGTTAAAATTTGATTAAAAAAGAAAGTAGAAGGAGAAAGGTAAAGAGGTAAAATTAAACAAAGATGGAAAACATTTGACATAAAAAAGATTTTGATATTAGCTTTTGAATTTGTTTTTAATTATTATTTCTATTTGATTGATTTTTTAAAAAAAAATATATAAAAAATAGGAAAGTTAGTATGGTATAATGAAATTGGAAAGTGAGAGTTTGGAAATTTAAGGGTGAATTTTGATTTATCCCATAAATTTAGAATGCAAATATGGAAAGAAAGAGAAAGGGAGAAATAAAGGATGGAATATAATGGAAGGGTGATTTTTGGGTATAAATAGTAAATAAATGAAATGGAAATAAAGGATAATAAGTAAATAGTAGGGTTGAGTTGGGTTTTAGGGTTAGAATGGAAGTTGTGATGGCCGGTAGGGTGAGCAAGTGTAGCAGTTCTGAAATATTGTTTGTCGTCCGTATTTTATTCCTAATTCTCGGCCTTATTTCATAACTCTCAATGCCGGAATTACTGCTTTGTTCTCCGGAGCGCTGCCACTGTGCCATTGGGTATGACAGTTGTTTCTTCGCCACATGCGTTAAGCTCCAAGAAATTTCTCCTTCATACTTGCTGTTTGATTCCTCGAAATGGAATCTGAATATTATGGCACGGGCCGACTCCGACTCCGACTCCGACTCCGACTCCGACTCCCGACTCCAACTCCAGCTCCAACTCCAACTCCAACTCCAACATATGAAGGATGTTCGTTCTTACAATTATTATTGTATTATTGTAAACATAACCCCAACTCAACAATTTTGGTATTGGGATTGGGATGCATGCAGGAAACTGCAGATGATATTTATTTCTTTGTTATGCCACCGGAGGCCGCCCCCACTGATTTGCTTGTTGGCGATGGTCTTGCGCTTCTATCATCATACCGTGCCATTCAAATTCTAATTCGCGATGTTTCCAGAATATGAGCAGCTTGTTAATGCTCATTTTACTCTCTCTCTCTCTCTCTCTAATACCCCCATGTGCCCCTAACTAATTCTTTTTTCTTGTTTATTTTGTAGGTCACAAATCCTGACCTACATCTTACCCAAGAAATCACGAAAGCATGTTTACGTTGCAGGGCCCTTATTTATGATATTCATCAACTTCATAAGCCCCTTTTTTCTTCATAACATTAACTAAAATCCAATTAATTCATTACATGTGTTTTTAGCGTTTAGCACAACAGACCATGTGTATGGCTAATGAATATGGATTCATCGCTTCAATACTGCTCTGCCCTTCTTTTACTAGTTCCTCCTATCATCTTGCATAATCTATATACGTTTATTATTTTATTTTTCTAATTTATTAAAAAATCCAACCTAGTTTAGAATTTATTACAAAGATCATAACAATTTCCAACTCATGGAACAAACTCTCCGGCTTATGCGAATAAACCATTTGCCACTCGGACCTGATGCTGCAGAAATCATTCTCAAGTATGTATATATATAACTTTACAATACAACTATTATCAATAATTATATATATGAAATTTCTAACTTTGCAATTTCTTTTGCAGAATTTGTAAATTAAGTAGGGCAACTGTAAAACAAGAGTGGTTAGTATTTATAAAATTACACTTGAAGAATTGGTCTATGACGGAATCAAGCTTTACCAATCTTCTTCCGAAATAAATATGGAATTACTGCTAACAATGGTAAATATTTTAATACAACCAAATTGAAAATCAGAGTTATTTATTTGTTTTTGTTTCTTTCTTTACTTCCTACACATATAAACTTTTCATCCATTTTAGGAGATGTTGATTCTCTACGATATTTTGAAAAGGCCAAGACATTCAAAGTGATGAGCGACATACTAATAAGAGTAGTTTTGCTTATGCCAAGGTAATAAAAATTTACACAAATATAATAACTAATCCAAGGATTTATTCATTTCAATAATATTTTTTTGTTCTCTTCCCAGGAGTTTTCTATTGTCGATGGTCAGCCCTGCAGGAAGCTTCTAAAATCATTATAGAACCATTACTTGACAGTTATTTGCCAGTGTAGTCAAGGTGTTGCACGCTTGTTGCAAGCGATTGAATACTATCGAAGAAAAGGTGATTTATGGCCCGAGAAGCTAATGCTAGAGATTCAAAAGCTTTGTAAGGCAGTAGCATTCACCAAGTATAAAGATCCTAATATCTGAGAAAGAAAGGAAAGTTCTACTTCTAAATCAACAACCTCATGCCTATTTATGGATGTTTTATATAAACTAATCTCCAACCTCTTTTTTGTATTTTTCTAGGAACGTGTTGCAACTTTCCAATCTGGGATTCCTTATAATGGTTGAGTATCTATCAGCGAGAAAGGGCTTTCGAAAGCCACAACTAGATTTGGATCATCTAAAGCAGTTAGGAAGTTGATATAATTTTGTGCCTTGAAATTTTATTCTTCTTTATTTTTTTCCTTAGATCATATATGGTTGTTTTCTTGAAATGATATTTAGATTTAAATACTTCCTACATTTTGGATGCCAAGTTTAAAAATTATCTCACCGCTTATGAACTGAGGGAAATTTTTTCATTAATTAAAACTTACGTAGCACAAGTTATTTATACACAAAATACCTAAAGCCCATTTTGTTATTAGGCTTAGTATATTTCACCAGAAAATCTAGATTTAGTCCATTTTGGTAAAAAAATCTAGATATATATATTTAAAAAGGAGTTTTAGAAATTTGGCAATATATTTAATATTGGAAATTTTAATTAAAATATTTCAAATATAAGAAAATATGGGCATGGGGTTTGTTTTATTTCCAATTGTATTCTTGACATGAATGAAAATTTTTGGTGGTTGAGGAAAGAGAATGGCCCGCGACTCGTTGAAGTTTTTTTAAAACTATTGTTTTAAACAACTTCTAATTTCCCTTAGAGGTCGGTCATTAGAGACTTGTTTTAACATTTGTGGATTTGTGTCCCTACCATAATAAAGTTCTTTTGTAAACTTGTAACATTTCTTCATTTCTGCTTTTTGAAGGCTGTAGACATCAAAGTGTTACATATGTAGAAAATGTTGAGTAAATGTAAAATTGACAAGTTTGTTTAAAATAACAGAAAGTTTTCTATTTGATTTCCTGGAGTACATCAAAATACACCGGGAAATTAGAGATAGCATTAACTAACAAAAACATAGTAAGGACAGCAAAGTTCCAAAAATATGAGATCCATAATGTTCCAAAATATGAGCTACGAAGTTCCAAAATATGAGCGACAAAGTTCCAAAATATGAACGACATTGTTCCAAAATATGAGCGACAATGTTCCAAAAACACACAGAAACTTAAGTTCTACCCTACCTTCTTTCCACTGTTTGCCTCTTTCATCTTCTCTTCGTATATATCTGACAGATCGTCAACTTCATTTTCGTATGGAAGGATGATGCGCTTGTAAAACTCCTTTTCCGTCGAAAGAAACACGGGCTTTAATTTTTTCATTTCTTTTAATGAATTTTCTTTCCACTAAGATAGCATAAACAAATGATCTTGGAGAGGCCTTTTTTCAGAGAGAATGCTCCAACAATTTTGAGTGTTCCAAAACAACAGAAGGAGAACACTTTAAATCGTTGACAAAAAGATCCAAAACTTTTTCTATTTTTGAATGGAAGCAGATTTAAGGACAACGTGTTTCTCATAGGCTTTCTGAACTTCCTCCTCACCCAAACCCACATTTTTTTATAGGCTTCTAGTTTTTTTTTGCAAAGCTTTCACTGACCATAAAAATGAGTTGACATAGTTACAAAATGTCCAAGGTTTGCAATGACTCATTCCTCTCACTTTTTCACGATGTTTAAAAATTTTGTGTGGTCCATAAAAAACATTTTCGAATGGGAACAAAATATTTTTGAGCAAGAGATTTTTTCCATCGAAATATCTTTTTGAGTAGGAATAAAGAGACTCGATTCATGACTTCAAGTGGTTGAAATTTGGTTTCAAGGTTTGTTCAAAATCAACTTTAAAAATTGATCTTCCACAAGAGATAATGACAAGAATGGCTTTTGTTTGATCTTTCACTAAATCTTAGAACACAACTAAAAGTGGGGATGATGAATTCGGACAAACTTCGGGTCAGGTAAAATGGATGAGTTGGAAATGAGCTTGATGATTTGATCCTTAGAAAACTTTTGGTGCTCTTTTAAAAATTTCACTTTAGAAGATAGGTTATGCTCGGTCAAAAGAGAAACTCTGAGGCACTTTCTTGACTATTGAAATAATTTGAGTTTGAGAGAAGCCATGCTCGGATGAAGAGTTCCACTAAATGTTTGGATGGTTCTTCCAATGGTTTTTTTGAAGAACATTTGGTTTTTAGAAAAATGTTTTAGTTGAAAATGAAGTAACTAGAGGGTTTTTGATAAAAACAGAAAACATTTTGAAAGACATGAGAAATAAAAGTGGAAGAGAAAAAGTTGTGAAGAAATAGGAGAAATGAAGATGGGAAGAAGAAATGAAAAGAAGTGAAAAATAATGCAGAGATGTTGGGGGGGTTTTTATAGGTGGGGAGTGAGTGAAAGAGGTTTTTTAGTTCTTTGACAAAGAGTGCAAGAAAAAACTCAATGGAGATTGAACCACTTTTGGGAGATTGGTAAATGGCAATTGCCTTTATTTCTTATGCTTCACTTCTTTAAAAAACTCAATGGATGCATCTATTGATCTCAAGAGATTTTCTCGATGTTTAATTAAAGCACCTAATGATGATAATTACGCACATTATGATGTTGGAATTTGAACTTCCAATTTTATCAAATCTAAACCCTAAACTTGAATAAATGCCAAGATCAATACACCTTCCATATACAATTTACTTTGACATTTTTTTTTGGGAGTGAAATCAAAGTCCGACATTGCCTTACCAAGATGACGATTGCTGGTATAATATGGTTAAGAACAACTATCTCCTCAATACTTTGAGCTGTTTTTGGTAAAAAAAAGGCAATAATATATACAAAATACACCCAGGCCTTTTTATTTATTAAAATTAACTTCATCAGAATATGCATAATTTTAATTTAATTAGAAAGCAAATAACTAAATTACTTGTTTAGTCCATCATTTTTATTTAAAGTCATCAAAACCTAACTATAATCAACACGTGTATAAACTCTCCTCTTGGTTATTAAATTATGGAAGTACATTTGATCATAATATAAATTTGGTTTTATAAACCATGCATTTATTGAAAAATGAAAATCCATGTTTAATTTGGAAGGTTAGGAATATTTTTAAAAAAACTAAGAGGCTCAAAATTAGGTAGGTATGCTACCTGGATATCTTGTCCCTAAAAATGGGGCACCTCAACCACAGTTTTTCTTTCCTAAAATAGGGACTTAACAAATTTTGTTTTCAAAAGAGTGTTCATATTATTTTTGAGAGCAAGGGCCCCTATGGCTACTCGCTGGGCCACACGTGGCAAAGGAAAGGGCAAGTCTTGTCTTGGGAGCATGCACACAAAATAATCCTTCCTTTCCCTTTGTCTTGACCTCAAACTCCGTTTATAATTTATATTGTATATAATAAATTTCCCTTGCTAATTCAAAGTTTCTTTAAAATGAAATATAATAAAATAATCGTATGTATTAATTTTCTTTTACTGTCAAGAGATAACAAAGCTATATATATGTCCATTCAAATACTAATAAGAACATAGCTCTAATAATTTTAAATACATTTATATGTTTTAATTAAGCATAAATAATACTAATAAAATTATACCTTCAATAATACTATGTATAACTTAAAAACTAAGAAGTTACAAATTTGGATTTTCTTTTTAATAACAGCCATTACATTTATAACATATAAATCACATATGTAAAACTTGAATATTAAAAAAACTTGATCAAGAGTGGAGCCAACACATAGAGTTTGTGGACTTTCCATCCAATAAAGAGAGAAAAACACCTTTGACATGGTATAATTTTAGTATGTTTGTATGAAAGAAACAAAAAAAAAGCAAATGTTAAATTCAAGTTCAGGAATATTGTTGTGAGTTATGTTTAAAACAGAAGAAAAAAATGGAATGAAATAAGAAATAAAAGAAAAAGAGAATAAAGAAAAAAAGTAAATAGGGTGGGTAATGCATGATCATCCTATGAGCCCTAACCTTTTTAAGAATCAGAAACAATAAAATCAACCTTTTGGGGATTTCCATCCACAGTTGTAGAATTTCCATGATAAACACAAAGATAAATAATTTTAATTTCTGAAATTTGGAAAACCTGAAAACCCTCAAGTTCATGGCACAAAAGCTGAGGCATTTAACATTCTATTTTAAATTATATTTAAATGTAGTATTAATTGATTTGGGAATTTCACAAACTTATATAACTTTTCTCCATCTTCATTTTTTCTTTCTTTCTTTATAGTATTTGCATGTAAATTCAACAACATTTATGGCGTATAAATTTAACTTATAACTTCAAAGTTATTAAATTATATAATTTGGTGTTAGACTATATATAAATCGTCATGTGTGTGCCTATCACATATACTTTTGCTAGTGGAAAGTTGATCCATAAAGTTTATTTTTATATTTTATTTTGCTTTCTAAATTTTAAGGGCTTTGTTTGTCGTATTTAAAGATGATTTAACTTTTAAAATCATATTAAAGAGTTATTATGCGTAGTTAGAAATTGAAACTTATAATAAAAACTTGTCGAATGTCGTTTTAAAATGAGTAATTAAAAAAGTAATGATTAAAAATGATTGGTTGAAAATAAATTATTTTGATTGATTTTGAAATGAATTATTAAAATGAGTACTTAGAAATAGTTGAATAATTATAAATAAATGATTAAAAATAAAAGGTTAGAAATGAGAGTTATTTTAAAAGTAAATGAGAAGAAGAGTTAATAAAATCAGTGTAGGTTTTCAAGGAAGAGTTAGTAAATCCTCCCACTAAATCCTAGCTAAATATGACAAACAAACAACCCTTTAAGGTCTAATTTTAG
The DNA here is from genome assembly GCA_036507275.1 of Sicyos edulis. Taxonomy (NCBI): domain Eukaryota; kingdom Viridiplantae; phylum Streptophyta; class Magnoliopsida; order Cucurbitales; family Cucurbitaceae; genus Sicyos; species Sicyos edulis. The sequence continues at coordinate 89,408 of JAYKKH010000051.1, read as the reverse complement.
TCCCTTACACTTTTGAGTTTGTTACATTTAAATGTCTAAGTTTATTTCCTCAACTAAAAAAATGAGGAAAATAAGGTTGAATTTCAAATAGATGTATCGAAATGTTGAAAATTAGACTGCACTCCACTTTGTTGTATCGAAATGTTAAAAAATAAGGTTGAATTTCAAATACATGTATCGTTAAAATTTGATTAAAAAAAGAGAAAGTAGAAGGAGAAAGGTAAAGAGGGTAAAATTAAACAAAGATGGAAAACATTTGACATAAAAAGATTTTGATATTAAGCTTTGCAGACGTCTTTGATGTCGAAGTCAAATGAAAACCAGCGCTTTTGAATTTGTTTTTAATGATTATTTCTATTTGATTGATTTTTTTTTTTAAATGGAAACAGGCTCATTTTCAATTTTCTTTCATTACTTTGAGTTCTCTTCCCTTACCAGTAAATGTGTAGATCAAATATTACACCTAACAATATATACAATACTAAAATTATATGTTGAATCACCCCATCCATATTTCCACTTCTAGCTTTTGATGAGTTGTTAGAAAACAAAGCGTATAGTGAATTGAAATATTAGCTTTAAAATTCAATTATTTTATTTATAATATAAATTGGGAAAGAGAACCACAGAACAACCATACATAGAGACTACTACTCTTTTAAATTAGTATAGGAAGGAGAGAGGGCCAAATATGGATTTCTACCATTTTACATTATTTTACAATGGTTAGTTATTATCCCATCGAACAATGATTAGTTATTATTTTTGAATTTGAAATATTGCTATTTATTTAATTTTTTTTCTTTTACGTACTAATTTTATTTAAACGTATCTTTTTTCCTTGTATGAATAACAACGATAATAAATATATAAATACATGACAATAATTTAGAATTTATATTTGTATTACTATTTATTATTATTATTATTATTATTATTAAAGTTTAATTTACGTCTGACGAATCAACTATTTATTATTACAATTTGCGTACTAATTTAGAATTTCTTGTTCAATTTGTTTTGTTGTGGCGTTAAAAATGGTTGAATAAAATGTACAAAATAGGAAAGTTAGTATGGTATAATGAAATTGGAAAGTGAGAGTTTCGAAATTTAAGGGTGAATTTTAATTTACTCCATAAATTTAGAATGCAAATATGGAAAAGCGGAAAAGGAAAGAAAGAGGAAATGGAGAAATAAAGGATAAAATATAATGGAAGGCAATGGAAGACACATTTGATCATAATATAAATTTGGTTTTATAAACCATACATTTATTGAAAAATGAAAATCCATGTTTAATTTGGAAGGTTAGGAACATTTTTTCTTAGTTTTTTTAAAAAATAAGAGGCTCAAAATTAGAGTAGGTATGCTGCCCGAATATCTTGTCCTAAAATTAGGGCACCTCAACCACAGTTTTTTCTTTCCTAACATAGGGACTAAGACCCACGAAACCTAAAGTTTTGGATTAAGACCTACTGAAAACACAAACATTATGGACTAGTATCTGATAACTCTCAAGAATTGAGAGTGAAGGAACTAAGTTTAATAAGCTGTTACAATCTGAAATTTCGCTACATCATAGCAAGACTTACGCTAAGTCTGTTTTGCTTAACTTAATTATTTAAGCGAATTACAAAATGCTATAGTTTTCTATTAGGATAACATTTTAGAAGTTTTGATTTAGCAAGAGTACATGAATGTGTAAATCTTTAAGTTCCATCTCTATAAATCGATATTTTGTTTTGCTTTAGCATACCAAAGGAAGCGAAATCTTTGAAGTGCTAAAAGCTTTTTGGAGTAAGTGTTGTTGTTAAATATTTGGCTTAAGCGAACACAAATCAAGCAAAAGAAGTTTCTGCGGAGCTAAGTCTCGATCGCTAAAAGTTTAAACAAAGCGAATTGAATCTAGCGAGATGGGTTCTCGGAAAAATAGCTAAAGTGGAAGGCGTGTCAAAAATCTGAGAAAAGTCTTTCAATCTCAGCACGTTGCACGTGAGATCGTGGAGCAAAGGACATGCGCATGAGATTGTGGAGTAGAACCTTATGCGAAAGCAATATAAATAGCGCAACAACCTTTTGTCATTGTGAAAGGCATCATCCATTTTGTTTGGAGATCATCGTCAAGTTTTCTTTAGACCAAAATCATTCCCATTTTATAGTTAAGCTTAGTCATTTTAGTTGTTTTCCATTTCCACTTGCATGTCATAATATATCATTGAGTTATTATTATGGTTGGTGTTTGAAGATGATTTATGATGTAATCAAACCATATAAAGCAAAATATTTTCAATTAAATTGAGTTGCAGTCTAAATCATGGAGAGCATGTTAAAAACTTTTCAATTAGGGGACAAATTGGAAATTTAACATGTTTTTTTCCCTCTCTTTTTGTTTTAAGATTCAGGAGAGTTTACGTACATTTAAAGGATTTTTTTAGATAAAAAATATTTGAAACTTTTAACCTCTTGGAGCCGTTTGTTTGACATATTTAGGAGAGTTAGCATTAGGGTTTATCAACTCCTCCTCAAAAACCTACATCCAAACAACTTTTTATTAACTCCTCCTCGAAAACCTACATCCAAGCGAATTTTTATTAACTTCTCCTCATTTTTACTTTTAAAAACAACTCTCATTTCTAACCATTCATTTTAGTCATTCATTTATAAGTACTTAATCATTTCTAACCACCTATTTTTAGTCATTCCTTTCAAATCAATCAAAATAACTCATTTTTAACCATTCATTTTAATCATTTCTTTTTAACTACTAAAATAACTACTCATTTTAAATCTACATCCAAAAGAAGGTTTTGACTCTAACTTCTCTACATGAAAACTACATCCAAAGCGAGTTTTTGACACAATTCTCGAGTTTTGCTCTGTCTCTAATCTTCTTTGGGGATTGTTGTGTGTTTGTGTGTGAGCTATGGATTTGTTTTTGGAGGTTTTTGTATTGTGATCTTCATGCGGGATTTGTTTGATCATGTTGTTGAGGGCGGGATTGATTTTAAATCGTTCAAAAGCGGTGGAGAAATCTTGAAGATTGTTTCCATGTTTACCAATCTTTGGAGAATCCACAGATTCAATGAAAGTTCTCAGCAGAATCATCTATCTGGAAAATCTACTTGCCCATCTTAGTTCCTTATCTTGTTTGGAGGATTCCCGATTACACCAATCTCATCACGAGAAAGAAGCCTAATGACATCATTCTCATTGGATCCCAATCAGAGCGGTGGAGGACAATTTTCAAATTAAAATAATTTAATTGAATTATCATCTATATTTAACAAAATATAAAAAGTAAGAAATTGAGTCTGAGGTTTGATCATTACCATCTCATTTATTTAGGGGTGAGTTGAATTTTTAATACTTACATGGTTGTGATTTTGGGGTGGTGGATTGTACCATTTACGATATTTAAATATTAACTGCAATAATTTTATAGACAAGAAAAATGATGATTGATAAATTGAAATTTTTAGTTGTCATTGTAACAAACAACTCCCATAATTTATGCCAAGTTTTACAAGTTTCTTGAATTTTTAGGAGTAAGTGAAAGTTGCAGTTGATTTTTTTTAATAATATATATAGTATATAATATTTATAATTATAATTATAATTTATCTTAATTTTCTTAAGTGTATCATAATTAGGAGGGGATAAAGATCGAATTTGACCTCAATCATTATTAATCTTAAAAATACCTCTTGAAAAACTAGAAACAATATATCAAATAGAAAGTTAGTTTTCAAATATCATTAAAAGATTAATTAAATAAATAAGGAGTAAGATTCTATTTTTGTTTTCCAAGAGTAGATAAAGGACTAAAAACAGAAATGCATATATATTTTATATTAAAAGAAAGGAATACATGATTTTTAAAGAAAATAACAATTAAAAACAAAACACAAAACAGGAGAAAAAAAAATCTTTTTAATACAACAATATTTCATATTTGGGGGTGGATTCTCTACTCATTTTGGCCCCAAAAAAACTAATTACTTTAAATATCAAATTCTAAGTAAAATGTTGTGATGTCATGCATAGAAATAGTAAGATTATTTCCACATATGAAAAATATAAGAAATATTATTATTGTTATAGGCTACCATCCAAACCAAATACAAATGATGGCTCAAGTGACATCAATGTACAAGAATAACTTAAAGGTCATGCGCGAATAATTAAACTATAAAGCTAAAAATTACATTAGGGGTTAAGCTTTTCATATTCAAGTGAAGAAATTTCAAAAACAAAAACAAAAGAAAAGAATTGAAGATGGAAGAATACAAGAGTTTATGGTCTAGTGGGTTTATTATTAAATAATAATCTAATTCAATACCAACATCACATGTTTGATCCATAAAATCGATACTTGTCTCTCAAATTATTGGAAAGAAGTTGTGCCTAAGGTTTAATAGTTCCCTCCTATTTATACTAAAAAAACTATACATTCAAGTTAAGCAAATCATGAAATTAATAGGTGGCATTAATAGGAGATTTAGTAAGTGTTGTTGGGATGGAGTCAAACAAAAGAAATTATAGTCCTTTGGTAATGGGCTGTTCTAAGTGGGTTGTGTTTTATTGAAGTTAATTGGGCTGTGGGTTAATTTATTGGGCTGCTGCTCCTTCTTATAAGTAATGGTCTATTCAACTTTTATGACTTAAGATGAATAATATGGGTTGCTGGTTTTTATTGTGAATGTTCTTTGTTGACATTTATGAACAAATGGGCCTGTCAGTTATTAATTCATGGGCTCCTGAAATGTTAAGTAAATGGGTTTTGGTCATTATATTAACTCTAATGGGCTGAAACGTTAAGTTTACAAATAAAGGGTTGTTGGGTAATTAAACCAGTGACATGTCATAATGCGTAAAATGAAGAAAACAAAACTTAGTAATGAAGTATGGTTTAACCATAAATGGTAGCACATAAAAATAGATGTGGAACCAACTAATCAAGTATGGTTTAAATTAAGAATTGCGATTTTTTTATTTGTAATTTGATTAGTCTTATTATAATTTGATCTAATAATTTCAAATGTTAAAATTAGTCCATATAATCTGACAAAATTTTAGGAACACGTATGTATACACACATTTACCTAAGAAAATTAAAACATGTTTAGTTGATAAGACTAGAAAAATAGAGATAAAAATGTTCACTAATTCATCCCCTCAAAAGGCCAAATATATATATACAAGTTGGTAACAAAATATCAACAAAATATATAAAATATCTTAACTATAAAATCATCACGTGAGATCTCGTTTCCTAAACGACATTTAACAAATATAACAAATAACAAATATAATCAGTATTATCTAATATTCCCCTTAAGTTGGACGGTATAAATCACCTAGTCCAAACTTGGAACATATGTTGTATGCGGAAGGTGATGGCAATGGCTTGGTAAAGATATCTGCAAGTTGGGATTGACTACGAACCGGCATGAGCTTCAAAAAATCAGCGGTGATTTTGTCACGGACGAAATGACAATCAAGTTCAATGTGCTTGGTTCGTTCATGAAACACATGATTATTAGCCAAGTGCACGATAACTTGAGTTGTCACAGAACAACAAAAGCCGGGTGAGATGGAAACACGGAGATCGGTGAGTAAATAGAGCAACCACAACAATTCGCATGATTCTTGCAACAAGAGCTCGATATTGACCTCTGCGAGAGGAACGAATATAATGCTTTGTTTCTTGGATTTCTCTGAGACATATTTGTACCAATAAAAACACAAAACCTAATGGTATAACGGCGCTTGTCAATACAAGAGTCTAATTAGAATCGGCAAAAGCTCGTAATTAGAAATCCGAGGTTGGTGTGAGCATAAGTCCTTGCCCAGAAGCTTTTCAAATATCGTAACAAATGATGCCTTTGCCACCAAATGAGGCTTGCAGGGCGATCAACATATTGACTTAGCTTGTTAGCTTGCATAAGTGATGTCAGGCGAGATATCGTGAGGTAGAGCAGGTTGACCAACGAGTCGCTGTAGATACTTGGATCAAAGAGCATCACATGAGGAATCCACGGAGCTTGATTTTGGGATCCATGGGCACAACTTGACCTTTGCTCCCAATAAGCCGGCATCTCCAAGAATGAAGAGTGTAATGTCATTGAGAGACAAAAAAAGTCCTATTGTAGACTTAGCGGCTCGAGGCCCGAGAAAATATCGTAGGGTTCCAAGATCCTTAAGCGGAGAAGGCGGTGTAATTTTTTTAAAGTCATTAATATAGGCAAGGTTAGCCCGGTCAAAATGATGTAAATCGACATACACTACCCGAGCCCAAAGGTGGAACCTTTTCGCGAACAAATAACAAATAGTCGATTTGGATTTTGTGAATCCCAATTTATTAATGTGGTTGAAAATTTAGAGTACCATTGTCTCGTGCACTGTTGACTTGTGTAAGCGACAAACCATTACAGTGTTGGCATCGGCACCCAAATATGTGTTGTAGCCAAGTGGCAGAGTCCATATACGCCTCTTCATTTAAATGTCTATTGAGGAAAGTGTTGCTTACATAAGTTGGACTAAAGGCCAATTCTTGAAAGCTGCAAGGAGAAGAAGAACTGGGACAATAACTAGATTTGCAACGCCGAGAAAAAAACTTTCTATAAAATCTAAGCTTATAGTTGAGGTAAATTTTAATTATATTAATCAATACTCTTCCTCACTTGTGAGCTTTGAAATTTGAGAAATATCCTACAAGTAGAATTTAATTTTAATTAGAATGAAAGCCGATCAGTTTCCTAAAATACATTTAACAAATATAACAAATAACTAATATTTTCTAATCGTTGATTTTGTGATCTCATATTTATTATAAACCGACGTCTCAATTTTTGTTTGTTGAGTTTAGAATTGTAAGAATTATTTTTGTCGGTGTAGGTGAAAGGAGCTTTGCTCGTGTATATATATTATGAAATTTTAGTCAGTTTTTGTGATCTTAGTTGGAGAATGCACTAATGTGTTTTACAAATATATTGTATAAATGTACCCATATATTATTAGGATCTATATTTTAAAATTTTTGAATTAGATTTTGATATGTCATCATTAATCCATGCGTTGTATATTTATTGTTTCTATAATATTAATGTAGTAAATAAAAATGACATAAAACTATATTTCTTGGATTTATGTTTGTGTTATTTACTCCTATGTGGATGTATATGTATGCGAATGTATGATCCATTAATATATCGTGTATTCTAAATAGGTAGATGAAAGTATTTGATTATTTACCTCTTATGTATATTATGACGATAAATGCATAAATCAATAATATATTTGGTCTATATATGTGATTATGAAAGAATTATATATTGACTTTGTTGCTGCTAATTAACACTATATTTGGTATGTCAAATTCATTACAAAAACCACACATCTACTCCATGCAGAATTAAAAAGTTCCATAAATATAGTTTGAACAAAATTACAAAATTGCAAATTTAAAGTTGGAGTTCTTCAGAAATTCTTCCAAATGATGTCTTCTTTCTTGACTTGGATTTTACATCTGCCATTATAAGTTCTTAATATAATCACATTTCAATTAAAATATAGATCCTATATTTAATTTTTTTCTTTCCATTTAATAAATACATATCCTTTATTTTAATGGAATAAAAAGAAAAAAAATCATAAATATAAAATAAAGGAACTATTTATCCTCAACCTAGAGACTACAGTGCTTCGAGGTTGTACTAAAAAGAATGAACAGACTAATTAAAATGAATCGTATTATGAATGAGAAGAGTTGGTGTTATCATTACCTTACAAATCTACTCTTAAAACAAATTTCTAGTTTCCTCTTCCGTTAATGAAACAATAGTCTTGAGATTTCGTTAGAAAATCAATGAGCTTTAGAAAATCTTAACTAGTTTTGTTTTGTATCATGATTTTTATCTCTTATAAAGAAAATATTTGAATTTCTAACCAAATTTAAAATCAAAATTTCGAAAGTATTATATTTCTTAGTCATTAAAAAGTATAAAAGACATAAAAGATTGTTATATCCATACCTCGAAAATCATCTCTTAAACAAACTTGTACTTTTCCTTTTCCTATAAATGAAAAAAATACTCATCAAAACAAATTCTCAACAAAAAAAAGGAAGTATATATTTGTTGTGAACCCTATGCAAAATATTAATACAACTTCTTATGGTACCTTTACTTTTATCGGCCATGGAAGATAAAGTTTGAGTAGTTTATATTTTTCTTTGTAATCTCTTCTCATCCTCCAACATTTGTTCATCTTCAAATTCATCTTTGATGTGAATTTCTTCTCCACGGTCTCCTCTTGCGGGTTTCGGATATATAATTTCAGAACAACTTTTTGCATATATAGTAACATTGAAGCAAAAATTTCCTTCATAACGAAAAGTTAAAAAATGAGCATATGCAAGAGAATAAAACTTCGAAAATTCTTCCCATCCTTTACTAAACAAAATTCTTCCATTTGTTTTTTCAACAGTTACTTTCCATTTTGCTCCCTCAACTTTAAGACATATTTCTTTGGTACGAAATATATCTTCATGTTCTCTTGCGAATTTCAACGGAATATTCTGAAAAATAAAAATTAATTAGCATGTATTTGAATCATCACTTGTATACAACAAACAAGAATGTAATATAGACTAAAATGAGTAGAGTTTCAATGATGATCGGATAACTAAGAAGTTATAAATTGGAGATTCCCTATCACCATTGTTAAATTAAAAAGAAAAATGTAATACTTACGAGCTTTTGTCGATCGGACGTTTGAAATTCAAGAATGACCTTAAAGAAGGAAGGAGCGGACTCAATTGTGCGGGCATAGGAAGAGGAAGCCATATATAATTTGCTTTAAGCTTTTTATATTTTGAATTGTAAGAAATTTCGAAAACTTTGAGTAATATTTTGGTAAAAGAAGATGGTATTTATAGAAAGAAGATGTGGTTGTTGAAAGTAGATAGATAAATTAAAGTTTTGTCTTTTTGTGTTGATTTTAAATTTTTGTTGGATTTGTGTTAATTTAGATTTGAGTAATTAAGCCGACTTAGCTATAAAGTGTTTTAGGATTTTTAGATTATTTCTTCTGATTTCTAAAACTTTGAAGATGATTCTATTTTAATCTCTAAACTACTAAAAGTTTAATTGTAGTTTTTAAACGTCAAAATTTGTTATATTTTGAACCTTAAATTTTTAAAAATAGTTTTAAATTTGTCTTTAGAGAAATGTTTCTTTTTCTTTTTCTTTTTTTGTTTTTTTAAAAAAATCTACCATATTCTCTTATAAAATCCAACGATGATCGGTTATAATAAATATATTCCAACGATGATTTTATTACGTAGTTTTATTAAAAATTATTTAGCTTTTATTAGTTCATCTATTGTATAATTAGGTTTGATAGATGATGTAATCAGACTTAGAGATGAAATTTTGAATCTCTTCTCTTTCCCATAAAAGTTGAGGTGTGTTTGGAATAGTAGTTAAATGATTATAAATGATGGGTATGATAAATTGTGGATTTTTAAATGGTAAATTATTTTAAATTTTGTTTGAGATATAGAGTTAATATAACAAGTATTATGATAATTGGTGTTTGAGAAGTATAAATTATTATTATATGAATTATATATAATCAACCGTGTTTGAAATGCATTTTATTATAAACATAAAAGAGTAAATAACTAATTTTAAATGTGAATATGAATTATGTAAAATGGTAGCCAAGATTATGTGAAACAATCCACTCATTTATTAGAGTTGATCGGTCAAATGTGGATTGAGTTTATAATAACGTCTCAATCACATTTTACTAAACGATCCTCAAAACTGATTTCATTTTATATTTATTTATTTTGATCTTTACAACTTTTTTTTTTTTTGTAGGTTGATATCATGTTGCTTGCTTATACTTTTTTTTTAGTTTACATATGGAAACAAAACTTTGAGAAATTTGTTTGTTTGACATGTTTAGGTAGTTTTGGATTAAGTAGTTATATTGAAGAATTATGTTAAGGAGTTAAAAATTGAGAATTGTGTCAAAAACTCGTTTGAATGTAGTTTTATTGTAGATGAGTTAGAGTCAAAACCTTGTTTGGATGTAGATTTAAAAGCAGTAGTTATTTTTAGCGATTAAAAAAATTATTAAAAATGAATGGTTAGAAATTAGTTATTTTGATTGATTTGAAAAAATGATTAAAAATAAGTAGTTAGAAATGATTGAACAATTATAAATGAATGATTAAAAATGAATGGTTAGAAATGAGAGTTATTTTTAAAAATAAAAATGAGGAAGAGTTAATAAAAACTACGTTTGGATGTAGGTTTTTAGAGGAGGGTTGATAAATCTTGATACTAACTCTCCTAAATCACATGAAACAAATAGCCCCTGAACCTCAAGGACTAGAAGTATTAGTTCTAAAATTTCAAGTAAGTAGAAGCTACGTTCAAGTCCTAAAGCCCAAAATGCATTTTTATTTTTTTTTCCCCTAAGATAAACCGTATATAAGAGTTAGAATTCAAACTTTTTTTTTTTTTAGAACCAAAGTTAGAATTCAAACTTTTAACAATGTAGTCCGAGAACAATTGTTTTAATTAGTTGAACTATATACTTAGGTTTGGTAACATGTTTCTTGATAATAATTGAGGGGCATATATATAATTAAATCAACTTATATCACGTTAGGGGTGGTTTGTTTGACATACGTGGGTAGAATTTAGCTTAAGAAGTTATATTGAAGAATTATGTTGAATAGTTAAAAATTGAGAATTGTAGCCAAAAACTTCGTTTGGATGTAGTTACTGCATAGAGAAGTTAGAGTCAAAAGCTTGTTCGGATGTAGATTTTAAATGAGTAGTTATTTTTAGTAGTTAAAAAAGAAATAATTAAAAATGAATTATTTTGATTGATTTGAAAGGAATGATTAAAAATGAGTGATTAGAAATGATTGAGTAGTTAAAAATGAATGGTTATAAATGAGAGTTATTTTTAAAAGTAAAAATGAGGAGGAGATTGTAAAAACTCGCTTGGATATAAGACTCATTTGGATGTAGATTTTCAAAGAAGAATTGATAGATCTTAAAACTACCTTCTGCTAAATATGTCAAACAAGAAATTTGGAAGATTAAGTCTTCTTAAAAGATTTTTTTACAGTAACGTAAATAAGCAGTACAGAAACTAGTGTAAGAAATGCAAAGCTTTTGCCTTCTCAGTGTTGCACAAAATTGACTACATAGTAAATATTGATAATTAATATTCTTAACACAAAAAGGAAAGTTCTCAAATAACAGCTGTGAATAAAATTCAGACATTTGACTGTGACTTTTGTTGCAGCAAAGGAGAGAAATGATGGCCATCTTCTTCGAGATTTTTTTAAAATCTTAGTATAAATAATTTCAATAGAGCATGGTTATATCACATACTCTTATTTACATGTTTATTGTGTTTGGTTTGCTCTATATAAATCTTAAATATTTGTTATTTTATTTTTAATCAATTTTTATGCAAGGCAATAATCAATTTTTGGTTTGCTCCACATCCAAAAAAATTGTAGTTCCTCTATTTCACTTGCCAGAATATTTTCGATTTTTTATTTTTTTAAACAAATGTTTCTCACTTCAAATTTGTTAGAGAATATAGGATTCCAAATTAATTGAATCTTTTATATTCATCTTTAACAAAATTTCACTAACAAACATTACATTATTAATTTATTTGGGATAAAATATTATGGTAGATTCTAATAATATAGACATACTAATGCCGTTTTTAAAATTATAAACTAAACACACGGACTTGTATGTTAAAAATCAACTACAAATTAGTTGATAAATAATTAATATTTGAATATTATTAACGTTGTTATTACTATTATAATAATAATGTTACTTATTTTCAAGTATTAATAATTAAAATAGATTAAAATAACAAAATAAAATAAATTTATTTTTAATTTTCAATTATTATAAATTATATCATCAATATTTTTAATATTTTATTTACACTACATTCTAAAATACATTAAGTTAAACAACATTTTTTATTCTAAAGGAGGAATCCATAACCAAATACTCTAATCATAAATATCGAGGGAATTTGATTATGGCGTTAGATTTCGAGTAATCCAAACTTCCGATAATCTAAATTCTAACCTACTAACCAAACCTAATGTAATGTGTTACTAAAGTTTTGATAATTTTGGTCAGAATTACCCTTCGGAATATACAGGTATATATCTATATCATTCATCATATTTATTTGTAAGTTGATAAAATACTTTTCTTCACAATTTTTTGTGCAGGTAAAAGTAAATTTAAATGGAGAATATTCTACCACTAAATTTGCTTTCTTATTCCATTATTAAATTGGACACCTCCACCAACTTGCAATTTCAAAAAACACTTTGCCTTTTGTTGAATAAATGAAGAGGTTTTAAGTCAAAGGTCAGAAAATCATGAAAGATACACTTAAATGAATAGGGTTTTTTGTTCCCTAGAAAGCAGTTGATATATTGTTTTATCTCCCTCACTATAACATTTTGTTGAGAAAATTGCTAACAAATAATTTACATGTCTTCTATTCAAAAAATAAAAACACAATAAAACCCGAAGATGTGCTTTAGGATTTTACACCATATAATATGCTAATTTAATCAATATTGAGCAACTAAGTATTTATTTGGTAATTTAATCCACCCATACCAAATTCAACTATATTAAACAATATAAAATTTTATTTTAATTATATATTTTATTGATTTGGAAATTTAAAATGTTTCTTTTTCCAACTTTTCAATTACCATCATTTAAAACTTTTAAGGGATTTTCCATGAATAAATTCTAATGAGGATGTCAACACATTTTGGAAAAGAAAATCTATTATAGCAAAAACTAGAAAGGGATGGTTTCAATCAAGCCAACAAATTGATGATTTAAATAAAGTTAAACTTATCCCTTCAATCAACTAAAACATAATTTAAAAACAATAAAAGTTGATATATGTTTTTTTTTTTTTTTTTTTAAAAGAGTTTAGATATATGTTATTACGTATTGAGTATTCTTAAAAAGTTGCTAAAAATTATTTTAAACTTTTTTAACACTTCTTATTTTCATGTATCCAAATCTTTGAATCATATTAACAAAGTTTAAAATTTTATGATTTTATGCTTTTTATGATTTTCTTTCATTTATCTCATGTTAATTAATCTTTTAAAATTTTAAAATTTAATTATAATTTAAAAATATAGATTATCAGATAAAATGTTTTTATATTATCAAATTGATTTCTAAAAAACTATAAATAATCATGGATATTAGTAGAATGAAGGGAAGTTCTTTTTCATACATGAGGTTTGAGAATTATAATTCATCTTGTTGGATTTGTTTTTACGCATTTTTTTACATATATTCAAATATTATAAAGGTTGAGATAATTGTTAAGTATCAATAATTAAAGAACACGTAGATATAAATAAAAAAACTAAAAAACCATGGCATATTTTAATGTGTGTTTTAAATTTAGATCATGTTGTTCGACATTAGTGGCGCTGTTTCAATCCATATAGTGCCTTCTTCAACTTCAAAACTTTATCTTCTTGACCTCTTATAGCATAACCAAGAGAGTTGTTCCAAGTAAACTTCTCCTTCAAGTTATCCATTCAAGAATCTTGATTTGATTTTCATCTGAAAAATCTTCCATTTATTATGAGTAGCTAATGCAATTAGCAATCTTAGAGTCTCAAGCAAGCAATAGGCGCAAACACTTTATCATAATCAATGCCTTTCTTTTGTGAATTGCCTTTTGCAACTAATCTCGCTTTATGTCTCTCCACTTCTTCTTTTTCATTTAGCTTTATCTTGAACACCCATTTGATACCTATTGCTTTCTTTCCTTTAGGAAGAGTAGAAAGTTCTCGGTATCATTCTTCTTTATGGCATTCATCTCTTCATCCATCTCATGCTACCATTTTTCATCTTGTGAAGCTTCTTCAAAATTTAAAGGTTCACTATCACCAAAAAGACAAAAAGAGTAAGATCATTAAAGCTTTAACTTAACTCTTACTGTTTCATCATATATGTCTTGCAAACTTCTCATGTGATGAGAGGCCCTTCACTAGAACTTGTAGATGATGATGTTGTGTCTTGTTGTGGAGAGATTGATGATGTAGGTGGTGTTGATGGAGAACCAACGTCATCACTCAATTTATCATCATCTTACGGAAACAAAAGAAATTTCTATTCTTTTGGCTCATCATTCCAATTCCATGTTGCTTCCTCATCCAGACACAACATCTCTACTTACTATTGTTTTTGCGTAAGCTGGATTATAAAGCTTATAGCCTTTTGAACTTGAATCATATCCAACAAACACATGCTTCTCACTTTTATCATTAAACACTACGCTTTTGATCAGGAACATGAGCATATGCTATGCTCTCAAATACTCATGAGATGAGCAATAGATGGTCTTCTTCCTATCCATGCTTGTTGAAGAGTTTTATTCCACACACTTCTAGTGGGAGAGCGATTAGACAAGTAAACAAGCACATTCAAGCTGCTTGTCCCCAAAATTCTTACGGCATATCTTTACTCTTCAACATGCTTGAGTCATGTTGAGTATGGTTATGTTCTTTCTCTCAACAATGTCATTTTGTTGAGGAGTGTCTGAGCTTGTCATAGGTCGTGAATTCCATTTTCTTCATAAAATCGTTTGAATGCATTTGAAGTGAATTCTCCTCCTCTATCTGATCTTAAAGCTTTTATATAGTGACTATTTTCTAATTAGCCTAGTTAGGTAAAAAAAACTCAAATATATATAGTGCTCGTTTGATGGGAAAAGAAGGCGACCCATGACTGTTTTGGTGCGATTCAACACTTAACCCGCTTTGTGGCCTTTGGTAATGGGCTGATTTAAATGGGTTGTGTTTTAAAATTAGTTCATTAAATTATAATTTAACATTTATTAAATCAATTATAAATGATTCCTTAATTTTAAAAGATTTTAACCCTTCACAACTATTTATATTTTAATAACCGAATAATTTATTAATATTTATATTAAACAACATGTTGATCGTGCTTTTTTTAAAATTAAGGATCTCATTTATACAATACATTATATATATACTCAATGATTTGATCACAACAAAAATTTAAAGGGAGGTCTAGAATAGTATGTCGACCATGATCGTCTTACTCCTTCTACATCAATAATGGAGTAAATCAATCATAATGTAGGTCAAATCCTCTTCTTTTGCATCCAAAATCAACAATGGAGAAACAATATTTTACATATTTTTCCACGACCTTTAGATAACATCATCGTAAATCAATGTCGAGATATCCAAATCTCTAAGTCGATTGAGAGGTGAATCTCATGCATATCTCAAAAAGCCATAGCGGTTCGAAAGAAGCGTAATTTTAATACGTAACTACTACTTTCTCCTTCATCTTTCTTTGGTTGTTGTTCTATTTTGAGTCACTTCTTTGTTTTTCGGTGAACTAAAACTTCTCATATTTAATCTTTTGAGTTTATCTCCACATTTATTCTTTAATGTGTTTGTTTTACTGTTTTTTTGTATTCACCTTTATTTACTGACTCACTTTTAACACTTATCTATTTTTATTTTTGTCATAACCTTTTTTTCTTTGAATAAATTTGGGTCGATTAGGTTGGGTTAATTTTAGGTCAATCCTTAATCCAAACCAACCTATAAAAATTTCATTATTTTAAAATTGGGTTGGAATGATTCGAGTTACTCAGTTATTGGGTTATTTGAACACCCCATATGTATATTGTGGGAGCTTGGATATACTTGTTATGCTAGCGTATCGGTTGGGCACGTCTTTGGTTGTTAAACACGAGAGGGCAAGTCACCCTCCCAGTTAGACTCAAAGTAAGAGTTGATTTTTCAGATTAATTTATGCATACTCGGACTATTTTGAATCAAACTCGTAATTATCTTTTGGTTTACTTATTTATTTAGGGAATTTTGCATGTATAATGTCAAAATATTTCCATCTATAACATAAAATCAAAATTAATTCATTTGTGAGAAAATTCAAATTAAATTCTATCGCTAGTTGAATTCTATTTAATAGAATTCAATCAATGATAGATTCGTTCTATCACTAGTTGAATTTTTTATTTGTGATAGAAATCCAAATTTAGTTCTATCACTAGTTGAGTGATAGAAATGAATATGCTATAAATGAATTATTTTAAAAATTACTTTGCAAATGTAATACAAGAGGTAGAATGTGCCGTTGATGGTAAATACTCATTTATTTAGTTGACTTTTATAAAACAAATTACTTACTTTTGAAGAGATTCAAAGCATCTCACAGTTTGATCAATTTAGTTTATTTAGGGTTATCTTTTTTTTTTTTTTTGAGCACATACTAATTATTAATTAAGCCAATCTCCCAAACACTAAACTTAAAAGAATTTTTAGGGTTATCTTTTAGTTTTTTTATATGTTATATCAACATTTACATCTTGAAATTAAACACACACACATATATATATATATATATAAAGAAAGCGGATACAAATACCATAAGTTAATTAGTCTACACAATCATTGATGATTTTAACATTCTCAATTGGCGGAACCCACAAAAATAAATTACTAAAAAAACGTTAAATCCAACTTGTAAAACATTGCTACTCTACCATGTTCAAATCCAATTGGACCCACAGTTTTGTTTGTAACTTGCAATATTAATAAATAAAAAATCTTTAGCCAATGGATATAATGAGAAGGATTAATATTTCTGAATGCAAATTATGACACTAACTATATTCTAGAGAATTTAGACACTTCAAATCTACTACATATAACCCATGGCCTTGGGTGTCTAGATACTCCATCATTTGAGAATACAAGATTTGAGAGTTGCAATACGTTCCTAGAAAACACAACATAAAACATAGCAAAGAGATGGAAGTTAATTTATACGTAATGTATGCATGTTTGAAATAATATAAATAAAAAAAGAAAAAAAAAAGGAGATGTATAAAGAAAGATTAGAACCTTTTTTTCTTGAGCCGACATTGGAGATTTATCACTTTGGCGGCCACTCGCATCGAGCTTTTGGATCTCAATTATTAGTTCTTGAGACCATGGCGTTGCGGGATCACGGGTATAACATCTTCTTCTCTCACCTTATTGTGCTGATCAAAGGTAATATTATGTCATTTAATCTCAAAACGGTTTGATAATGAGATCCGATAATTATTATTATTACTATTTTCAGTTTTTTTAAGTTGAGATCCTCAAAATTCAAACAAGCTCTTTTATATGTAAACTTGGAACATCTGAATTTGAAGATTCAATTTTTTGAAAACAAGCTTGATTCTAATCAAAATTCTAAAACCTTCAAAGCGGCAATGGATGGCACTCCCAACAATAGAAATATTCATTTTATAAAATTCAAAGAATAATCACACGATAAAAGATTTCTAGAATGACATTAGCGACTCCCTCGGATCCCCATTTAAGAAAAACCACGAAGTGAAGCATGAAACAGATGGTTGTTAAAATAAAACTAATTCTTATATAAATATATGTATGTAATTTTACTTTTATAATTACCTTAGCATATGCAAATCCACTTCTATTGGTTTGTAATTGGTCTATCGCGTAAGATCTGGCAATCTCAAATTTATTTAGAGAATCAACATCTCCTATACATAAACATATGGATGGAAAATTTTAATTTACTAGTATAATGAATATAGTCAAAGGCGTGAAAATTGGAACCAAAACAACAAAATTAATTAGACTTTGATCCCAAATAATACAACATATTAGCGCCTATAAGTACCTTTGTCAGCAGCAATTTCCATCAACATTTCATAAGAGGATTGGTGAAGTGTTACTCCGCCTGAGATAAACTTGTTTGCGTAGTAGTAAAGCCTTTTCAAACAATTTACATTGCGACAAATTCTACAAATGCAATTACAGACATCGACCTGAGAATATGTGTGTGTATATATATATAAGACTAAAGTATAGTATATAGTATAGTATAACATAGACCTGAGAATGATTTCTGCAACGTTAGCATCCATTGGCAAGTTGTTGATTTGTATAAGACAAAAAATTTCTTTCATGAATTTGGCATCGTCATCATCTTCAGCATATTTCTAATAAATTACCCGAAATAAATTGGAGAATGAGCGTATGAAATAATTATAATTATAATTATATATAAGACACGAACCAGTAAAAGAAGAGCAGAGGCATTATTAGGCGTGAATCCGTAGGTATTAGTCTTACCCATGGTCATCCGTGCTGCACACGTGTAAATGAATTAATAATTAATTTGCAGATGCGCATAAAAATAAATAACAAATATTAATGAGTAAATTTGTACCATAATGAAGGGCCCCACAACGTAAACACGCTCTAGTGACTTCTTGGGTAAGATGTGCATCAGGATTTTTAACCTGCAAAGAAGGCCATATAATTCATTAATTTAATTTAATTTAATTGAGAGGAATTAATAATTAAATGAGTGAGTGTGCTAACAAGGAGCTGCTGGTCAAGGAGAATGAAAAATAAAAGCTTAATGTCATAGTAAGTCTTGCATTGTTGGACCATTGACAACAGCCAACCAGCGGGCAGACCAACCATGGCTTCACCATGCTTATTTTCATCAATAAATTGATATATACGATTATAAATGGCCTCTGCATCCTCCTCTGAAATACAATAAAAGTTCTAATAATAATATCAACAAGGCTACACATTTAATGACAACTTCAATATTTAGGTACATAATAATTAAAGGAACCTGAGTCGATCGTTGAGATTAGAGGTGACCGCGCCGGTGATCGTGAATTTGTGGCGGCGCTTCGAGATAGGACCATAGGAATGTGAAGATTGAGAAGCCCTACTTCCAGTTTCTAACAAATGGATGCAATCATAATGATGAGAATGAAAATCAAATATAAACAAATTTGGATATCCAGCTTTCACAACTTCCAGATCTTGCTTAGACTTGAGTAAGCCTGCGTAACACTTGCATTGCTGATGAAACAAACATACTCTTTCAAATTCATTCATTCATCATTATCGCACCCAATATACGTATATATATATATATAGAAACAATCAACGACTCTTTATAAATTTGGACACATTAATTAGGGTTTATGTTTCTGTACCTACTCCTTTTCTTTTTCTCCCTCTTTGCATACTCTATTTTAGGGACCAAATCCAATTTACCCTTACATAACTCAATAGGATATTATATTAACATTCATATTTTTCAATAAATTTCAAAATGCCCCCATCCATCACCATATATATATATATATATATATTTTTTTTTTAAATTTCCAAACTTCCATATTTAACTTGAATCCGATTTTTCCTTAAATTGAATTGAATTGAATTGAATTCTTATTTTTCGATACTAAATCTGTTCCATAATAAGATGGTTCACCTGCACAAACTCTGAAATGAGATTTGTCAAAAAATAAAAAACCTTGATTTTATTATTTTTAATTCTTAAGAAAAGCCTATTTAGGCTCATCATTCTTTTTTTTTTCTTCTTTACTTTATCAAACCTGCAATTTTACTTTTTCCATTCCATTTTGGTGTATTTTCCAAAAAGCATTTAATACTTCTCTCCACTTTTGCTTTTCCCACTCATAACCCCAAAAAAAAAAAAAAAAAAAAAAAAAAAAAAAAAAAAATCACTGGGTCTTCTTCTCATAAGAACTAATCCAAAGCTGTACTCTTTTGTCTATTTCTAAACTGTATTTTTCTCTTTATTTCATGCAAAGTCCACAAACTCTATGTTTGAGAATCTGAGAAAAGCAAAGGTATTTTTAAAAAGTGATTTGTTGTGCACTCATTTTAGTATTCTTTTTCCACATTCCTATTGTAAAGTTAGGGTACAAATCAAATATACCCTTAATTTCTTATTTATTTATCTTGTGCATCATATCACTCAAATATGATTGAATATTTCAATACATGTACTTCAAATATATCAATCTTATTTTTCTCACTTTTTTTAGTTCATGGATTAAACTTATATTTGAAAATCTAGAGATTTAATGAAACAACTATAAAGTATATGAATTCTAATTAGACCTTACAAATTTAGACACCAAAGAGAATATATACCTACAAATCTAGAAATCAAAATTATATTTTTCGTCTTTTTCTATTTCTTTTTCCTTTATTTATTTTCTTATTTCATTTATTTTTCTAGTCATGTTAGTAAAAAAAAAGCTCAAAAAAAAAACTGCCCACTTCATGTATTGTTGATTGTATAAAAAACCTGTATCGTTACCAAATTCGCATCTTTCGTTAAAAAGGAAGAAGAAAGGAAAAATGTGCGAAAATGTTGAAATCGGATAATATACGCTTTGTTTTATTATTCTTAAGAATTTATTAATAAATAAATAAAATAAAATAAAAACAAACAAAACAAAAAATATCTTGTTTTTTTAGTATATATTGGGGAGAGAGACAAATCTGGATTTTAGGCTCGAAAGTTTAGTGTTAGAACTAGTTTAGAATCAAATAATGAAACTATTGCGCCACTAACCCACTCGGTTAAAATCTATATATATATTGTTATTGCTCGAGTTGATATTCCAAAAATTAAAATACCATACTCTTATGATTTTGAATAAATTAAATACATACATTAAAAGTATGAACCTTATTATCCACCACAATAAAAAAAACATTTTGTACTTTAAAAAAAAGGAACATTTTGTTGGATACTTAAAGATGAATGACCACTTAATGATGAATGACCAATTAACAAACAAATAATCCAAAACAATTAACAAACTACATTTAAATATGAAAGAAAAGTTTAAAAAGTAATAAGAGGGAAGGAAAAAAATAATCCAAAACAATTAACAAACTACATTTAAATATAATTTTTTTACAAGAAAAGGTAAAAGTTTTTTATTTTATTGCTTGTGATTGTTAAGGAAAGCCTATTATTTATTTATAGCCCACCCTACACTATCAGTTTGCGATGATTTAGCAACCTAAGAAAATAAATGGAAATAATACCCAAACTAAAAACAATGATACACTAACGAAACGAAATAAAGAAGACAGATAAAAATTAACAAATCTTCCTCAACTTGGAATTTCAAAATTTACTTTTTTTTGTTTCTTGCATACAAACATACTTACATTATATTATTAGTATTATTTATGCATAATTAATAAAACAATTTTTATACCATAAACTCTTAATAATACTATGTAAACATAACAATTTGAAAAAGTGAGTGAAAACACATTTGAGAAATTTCCTATACATTATTATTTAGTTCAGTTATAGATTCAGTGTGCACTAATTTTAGTGTTCTTTTTCCACATTTCTATTATAAAGTTAGGGTAAAAATCAAATGTACCCTTCATTTTATTTTTCCACATTTCTATTAATAAAGTTAGGGTAAAAATTCTATGTTTTATTGAAGATATACATTAAAAACACGAAAATTATAACTTCCCAACTTCACTCACTTAATTTTCCAATATATATTTATCATTTTAAAAAACACTTTCAAATTTTTACTGTTTTTGTATTATCAATCCAACAAAAAATGGAAAATTAGAGAAGAAACGAAAAGATCCCTTCCAGTGATGGCCCCACCTAGTTTTATTTATTATTTTTTCTTTTTCTATTTCGTTTCATTTCCTTTTCTTTATTTGTTTGTTCTTATTTCATTTCTTTTTCATTTGAATTGACTTGCAAAAATATTATTCCTCAAGTCCGTTTACCCCTCTTTTTCGAAAAAATATTTGTTGAGATCCTATTTCATAAATAAAAATAATAATAAAAAAAAAAAATCATGCGTTCATGTCACTGTATTTAGGGACAATAAGATCATCTAGGTATTACTCGTCCATTCCCTACTACAAGTAAAGCATAAAATCAAGGATATCATGGAGTGGCTAACTAATTTTATGCATCGGTTAAGCACAAGTTTATTGAAAAGTTATATGACCAATGACTCAACAACTCATATATTATTTATAAAAAGAAAAAACAGCTCTATATTTAAAAAAAACTACATATATGACATAACAACTCATAAGTGGCTTCAAATAAAAAATACACTTTTGGCTCTTTTTATGGATCAACTTTCCACTAGCAAAAAATATATGTATAGGCACACACATGACGATATATAGTTCGATCACTCAAATTATATAATTCAATAACTTTGAAGTTATAAGTTAAATTTATACGCCATAAATGTTGTTGAATTTACATGCAAATACTATAAAGAAAGAAAGAAAAAATGAAGATGGAGAAAAGTTATATAAGTTTGTGAAATTCCAAATCAATTAATACTACATTTAAATATAATTTAAAATAGAATGTTAAATGCCTCAGCTTTTGTGCCATGAACTTGAGGTTTTCAGGTTTTCCAAATTTCAGAAATTAAAATTATTTATCTTTGTGTTTATCATGGAAATTCTACAACTGTGGATGGAAATCCCCAAAAGGTTGATTTTATTGTTTCTGATTCTTAAAAAAGGCTAGGGCTCATAGGATGATCATGCATTACCCACCCTATTTACTTTTTTCTTTTATTCTCTTTTCTTTATTTCTTATTTCATTCCATTCTTTTTCTGTTTTAAACATAACTCACAACAATATTCCTGAACTTGAATTTAACATTTGCTTTTTTGTTTCTTTCATACAAACATACTAAAATTATACCATGTCAAAGGTGTTTTTTTCTCTCTTTATTGGATGGAAAGTCCACAAACTCTATGTGTTGGCTCCACCTTGATCAAGTTTTTAATATTCAAGTTTTACATATGTGATTTATATGTTATAAATGTAATGGCGTTATTAAAAGAAAATCCAAATTTGTAACTTCTTAGTTTTTAAGTTATACATAGTATTATTGAAGGTATACTCTTATTAGTATTATTTATGCTTAATTAAAACATATAAATGTATTTAAAATTATTAGAGCTATGTTCTTATTAGTATTTGAATGGACATATATAGCTTTGTTATCTCTTGACATAAAAGAAAATTAATACATACGTATTTTATTATATTTCATTTTTAAAGAAACTTTGAATTAGTGAAATTTATTATATACAATATAAATTATAAATGGAGTTTGAGCTCAAGACAAAGGAAACAATTTTCTTGTAATGGAGTTATAGGGGTAATCCATGTGACCAAAAGCCACCAAATATGGCCCAAAATGTTTCATTACTCAACTTAAAAATAGGGTTTGAAAGAGAAAAGAGCGAATATTTTGGATTTTAATATTTTTAAAGATTTTTATTTATGGACATCTATTGGTGCCATGGGTGGCCAAAAGGAACACATTTAAATATAAAAAAACATTTTGGTTAGTTAAAAAATTTGGGTTTTTAGGTGGGTACTAGTCTATAATTTTTATGTTTTCGTGGGCGTCTTTCTAAGATTTATGGGTTTCAATATCAACGTTCAAGATTTATATTCCCAATTTTCTTGTGATGGAGTCGTAGGGGTAATCCCTATGACCTAAAGCCACCAATGAATTGGCCTAAAATGTTGAATTACTTAGCTAAAAAATAGGGGTTCCAAAGAGAAAAGGCGAATATTTTGGGTTTGAATGTTTTAAATTGTTTTTAATTTATAGACATCTGTTGGTGACATGGAGTGGATGATACTTAATATTTAATTAAATGAAACATATTTTTGTAATAAAGATATATTTTAGGTTAGGTAAAAAATTTGGGTTTTTAGTGGGTACTAGCCATAATTTTTGGGTTTTTGGTGTGTCTTGGTCCAAAATTTTGGGGTTTGAGATCAACATTTAGAATGTAAGATTTCAATTTTCTTGTCTTTGTAGTTGTAGGGGTAATCTATGTGACATAATTTGAGTCTGAAAAACTCCCAGTTTTTTTTTTTTTTTTTTTTTTTTATTGTGGCCTCATTCAAAGAAGAAATGCGATAACGAAGAAGCAAGAGGAAGAAGCAGTTAACATCACGGCCCATGGTTGCGCAAAGTGGAATTTGTTAAAGCAAGCGATAGGAGTCCTCTAAGGGATGGGTGGGGCGAGCGGAGGAATAGGGGAAGAAGTGCGATGATGCACAGTGGCGATGTCTGAAGGCGACGATTAGCACCCTCATGAAGGTGGTTACGATAAAATAAAAGATTTCCAAGCATCGAGATGGTGTCTGAAAAGCATCAAGACTAGACCACCGAAAGTTGAGTCTTCGCAAAGAATAACGGCGGTCCCTACTGTTCAAAGGAGCGCGCGTCGGTCTGAGACATTTAGGTTATGGAAAAGCCGAAAATTCATGGGCGAATAAGACGAGTTTTAGGAAGCAAAATAAATGGCTTGGAAATTAATTTTGTGCAAACAATCGTAAAGGAGAAATAAGGGGACAAAAAAATCGGGAATTTTGGGGAAATCGGTGATATCGGATCTATTTGGGAGTCCTATTTTCTGAGTGCCTTGAAGGTGAGCGTCTTGGTGGAAGTCAACTTTTAAATGGATTGAAGCTGCAATAAACCTTCATCTAAGCCCATATCCCTTAAGGGAATCAATCTTGCTCAATTTCAATGCGGGCCAAGTGTGCCTCATATCAAACTTGGGCCTCTCATGGTGGAGATTAAGCAAAAACCATCGATTGGGTAAAATTGGGCAACATGCTTTAAGCGAGAAAGTGTCCTCGGATGCCTTGCTAGTCTTTGCTTGACACCTCGACTCTATTAGAAAAACCCAAGCAGATAGATGAACTTTCCAGGATGAAGAGCAGAGGATTTCAGAGGTCACGATAGAGTGTGACTCAGCTATGCCACGAAAGCGGTGGAATCGCCTTCAACAAAAAGACCATCTCGCTAAACCGAAAAATGCGGTACGCCCTCCTAACGACCTCACTCTGAATTGGCGAAAGATGTGTTCTATTATGGACTCGAAAGGTAGTGTTGATGTGACAAAAAAAACAGAATTTGGAAGAAATTGAGGTGATACCCGTTTCTCTGTCGGTGAACCACGAAGTTTAGGGTCGCCGTTCCCAATGATAATCCTCAATTTGGAATGTGCGGGGGTTTGGGCAATCAGAGTACATTCCGCAATGTTAGAAAGGTGATAAATCTTTCTAAGCCCAACTGGTATTTTTGGAAACAAAAATCGAGTGGTAAATGTGCAACTTCTATTCGATGACACCTTGGTTTCGACCATGGTATTTGCTCGAGATAGTAGGGAGTAGCGGCGACGGTTTATGTTTGATTTGGAAAGTGGGCGTGGCCAGTTAGTTTGTGTTCTTTTAATAAATGTTACATTGATGTCATTATCTCATGTTCTTGGGGTAGATGGAGATTTCTTGGTTTCTATGATGACCCTATTATTACAAATCGAAACACATCGTGGGAGGCTGCTGCTGCGGCTCTGAAATCGCTTTCCCATCTTCCATGGTTAGTTGGTGGGGATATGAATGAGATTCTCTGCGCTTACGAAAAGCTAGGAGGCTTAATGAGACCTCAAGCTCAAATGGACAATTTTAGGGAAGCCCTATTGCCTTTGTGATCTAAGCGACATGGGTTTCTTTGGACATCCGCTTACACAGTTGAAGTCAACTAAATATGGGATTGAAATTCGGAGAGCGTTTGGATCGGGCATTGTGTAATGGAGATTTTGGGACCTCTTCCCCCCATACTCGGGTAATCCACTTAGATTTTATGAAATCGATCAACACTTGTCGAAATAAATTTGGTTGCTTTTCGTCCCCAAAATAAAAGAAGGCAACACAAATTTTTTTATTTTGAGGAGGTTTGGTTAAATCGGCTGATTGTTACGATAGTGTCCTCGAGTTGGGTGGCCAACATTGGGAGAGAACTTCTGGCTCGGATAAAGTCCTTTCTCGGCTTGCTCAGCTGTGCAAATATGTTAAGACATTAGGGTACTAAAAAAAGGGGACTATTTGGGCGAATTGCGGTAGTTCGATCCAATATTCAAGCTGCAATTAAGCGACTCAAAGATACTCATGACACAAGCGATAGTTAGAAAACTTACTTGAAACATCTTTGGAAAAGCAGATTAAAAGGTCATTGGTTGAAGAGCGAGGATCGTAACACTAAATGGTTCCATCGATGAACCTCGCATAGCAGCGAAGAAGGAATGGAATTGATAGCCTAATTTGTGATGACTCGGTTGGACGAAAAATGAAGATGAGATTGAAGAAGAGGTTGTTATGCAATTCTAAAAAATTATTTACGACAAGCGTGAGTCTTCCAACCCGACTCTATCACACTTTATCTCTCGGAGTGCGCCCTTCTTTAACTCCACGATCTTTTAAATTTTTAGATGCCCCTTATACGGTGGAGAGATCTTTGATGCTTTATCTAGTATGGGGTTCTCAAAAGCCCCAAATATCGATGGTTTTATTGTGCTCTTTTACAAGAAATTACGGTCCATAGTTGGAGTCGCGTAACTAATTTATGTCTTAAGGTTCTTAATGAGGGTAGATGTTTAAATGACATTAATGTTCGACCATCACCCTCATTCCAAAGAAAAGGATCAGAAGAGGGTCTCAGACTTCCGACCTATTAGCTTGTGTAATGTCATTTACAAAATTATCTCAAAAACCATCGAGAGCAGTTGAAAGAAGCCCTCAAAATTATTATATCCGGACACAAAGTGCTTTTGTGCGGCGAAACATCTCTCGATAATGCTATCCTAGGTTTTGAGTGTCTTAACTACATTAAGGGTAGAAAACAAGGAAAGTCAGGAATCTTAGCCACAAAGCTTGACATGAGCAAGGCTTACGATAGGGTGGAATGGTTTTTCTTAACATTCATGCTAGCTCTAGGTTTTGGAAAAAACTTTGTCAATCTCATCAAGTGCTATGTTTAGTCTATTAGTTATACTTTTAATATTAGCGGTTCGGCGGGGCTTGGTGAACCCTTCTAGGGGCTTACGTCAAGGTGATCCTCTCTCCTCTTACCTATTCCTTTTATGTGCACGGAAGCTTTAACTTGTCTACTTAGTCTTCTTTGAGTCGTCAATAGACCTTTACGGTATTCGAAACTTACGCGCAATTGTCCGTCGAGTCTCTCACCTTTTGTTTGCAGACGATTGTCTCCTCTTTTTTAAAGCTAATAAGCGTGAGACAGATAAAGTAGCTAATATTCTCTCTACTTACAAAATCTTTACTGGGAAAGAAGTTAATTTTGATAAATCTGCTATTTGTTTGGACCTAACACGAACTTAAATGACCAGATCGATGTGTTTAGACATCCTTGACATTAAGAAAGTGGATGCCCATGACAAATACCTAGGCATCTCGATTTCCTTTAGTGGCCTAAAAAAGCAATCTTTCAAATACATTAAGGATAAGATTTGGGTTTATCTGCTAAAATGGAAATAGAAATTGTTCTCATTGGTGGTAAGGAAGTGCTTATAAAGCGGTTTTCTAAGCCATTCCCACGTACTCGATGTCTGTTTTAAGCTTCCTAAAAGTCTCGTTAAGAATTTGTCATAGGGTCCTTGCTAGGTTTTGGTGGGGACACACGATTCTACTAGTAAAGTTCATTGGGGTCAAATGGGATGTTGCTTGTCATTCAAAATTCGTGGGGGGCCTTGGCTTTCGGGATCTTGAACTCTTGAACCAATCTCTATTAGTAAAATAGGCTTGGAGGTTGGCAACTGATCACAACTCCCTTTTTCTTTAGAGTCATGAAGGGTAAATACACTTTCCTCATATTAATTTCATGGATGTTAGAATGAAGGGTAGTTGCTCTTATATTTGGCGAAGCATTATTTGGGGACGGGAGTTGTTGCGCAAGGGGGTGAGATCGCGCATTGGGGATGGAACTTCTGTCAATATCCTTTCTGATAATTGGATTCTGTGCCCCAACAACCTACGCGAAAAGGTTGCTAGACTAATCTCCTTCGATGGCGGTGGAATGAGCACCTTATTTACGATATTTTCAACGGATGATCGCACTTTATTCTTGGGCTCCCTCGTCCTTTGGGCGGCGGCCAAATACTTTGATGTGGCACTATGAAAAGAATGGTAGGTACTCGGTCAAGTCAGGTTCTGGTTTTTGGCCACTACTCTTAAGGGTTGGTCTTCTCGTTTTGTAATGCTTATGTCTCTAAGTGGTGGAAAATGGTGTGGAGCAGCTCCATCCCTAATAAAATAAAAAAAAATTTCTATGGAAGCTTTATAATGATTACATTCCGACAGCGGCTAATTTGATGAAAAGAAAAATCGAGATCCATAATGGAGTGCGCGGATGTAATGGCTTTTGTTAGTCTACTTACCATGCTTTGTGGGAGTGTCAAGCCTCAAAACTTCTATGGAAAGACACTCCATTTTATTCCTTAAATTGGCCTAAGAAGTCTAAGAACTTTCAAGATCTGCTCACATGGTTTTATGATGAATTATCACGAGGAGAACTTTAATCTTTTATCATTATGTGTTGGGGTCTTTAGTCTAATAGGAATAATATGGTTTTTAATGCGGGTGATTGGCACCAAAAAACTCTTTTGATTGGGGATGTTGTCTATCTTATTACAATGAATTTAAAAGTGCAAACTTACAGAGCCCTGTGAAGGGGAATGTTTCAAGCTCGAGAATGGTTGGGTGGGCGCGACCCATTGAGAATTTTTAAAAAATGAACTCTGATGTTGCGTTAAATTTTGCTGGTAAAAAATTTGGAATGGGAGCAGTTATTCGGAATGAGAAAGGTGACGCTATGGCATCAATGACCAAGCTTTTACCCCTAGTTTTGGAGGTTGATATTAGCGAGGCTCTTGCAATTCGGGAAGCTATCGTTTGGGCCCTTGAAATCGGTTTTGGAAGCCGATTACGGAGGTGATCTTTGCTCTGGTGATTAGAAGACTCAAGCTCATGGATGAGGAAGACCGGTCGGACATGGGATTTGTGTTGCAGGACATAAAAAACCTGCTGCATAATTTTGATGAGGTGTCCTTCTCCTGGTGTGATCGACGTGCTAATTTGCTAGCACATAACCTTGCCCAATCTGCTACTGTTGACAATACCGACCACTTTGGTATTGCATGCCATGACTTCGGTTTATAATTATACCTTTAAATTGATTGTATAATTAAATATCTACACTTTGAAACATTGTATTATTGGTATTCTGGTATAGTACACACTTATTGATAATTAGATGTATTGAAATACTACATTTCAACAATTATTCGAATAAATATGATCATACAATTATGTATTGTTAAAATTATATCGTATTATATAATACGTTTTGGGGTTTAGGGACCATATAAATAAGTTTTAAACTTCAATATCAACCCAATTTCTAAAAAAGAAATGAAATAAGGAAAATAAATAAAGGAAAAATAAATAGACAAAATAACTAATTTTGATCTGTTTATTTTTATATTTTATTTTGCTTTCTAAATTTTTAAGGGCTTTGTTTGTCGTATTTAAAGATGATTTAACTTTTAAAATCATATTAAAGAGTTATTATGAGTAGTTAGAAATTGAAACTTATAATAAAAAACTTGTCGAATGTAGTTTTGAAAATGAGTAATTAAAAAGTAATGATTAAAAATGATTGGTTGAAAATAAATTATTTTGATTGATTTGAAATGAATTATTAAAATGAGTACTTAGAAATAGTTGAGTAATTATAAATAAATGATTAAAAATAAAAGGGTTAGAAATGAGAGTTATTTTTAAAAGTAAATGAGAAGAAGAGTTAATAAAATCGATGTAGGTTTTAGGAAGAGTTAGTAAATCCTCCCACTAAATCCTAGCTAAATATGACAAACAAACAACCCTTTAAGGTCTAATTTTAGTCCTTACACTTTTGAGTTTGTTACATTTAAATGTTTACATTTAAAATGTCTAAGTTTATTTCCTCAACTAAAAAAATGAGGAAAATAAGGTTGAATTTCAAATAGATGTATCGAAATGTTGAAAATTAGACTGCACTCCACTTTGTTGTATCGAAATGTTAAAAAATAAGGTTGAATTTCAAATACATGTATCGTTAAAATTTGATTAAAAAAAGAAAGTAGAAGGGAGAAAGGTAAAGAGGTAAAATTAAACAAAGATGGAAAACATTTGACATAAAAAAGATTTTGATATTAGCTTTTGAATTTGTTTTTAATTATTATTTCTATTTGATTGATTTTTTAAAAAAAAATATATAAAAAATAGGAAAGTTAGTATGGTATAATGAAATTGGAAAGTGAGAGTTTGGAAATTTAAGGGTGAATTTTGATTTATCCCATAAATTTAGAATGCAAATATGGAAAGAAAGAGGAAAGGGAGAAATAAAGGATGGAATATAATGGAAGGGTGATTTTTGGGTATAAATAGTAAATACCAAATAAAGGGAAATGAAATGGTATAAGTAAATGTAAGGGTTGGTTGGGTTTAGGGTTAGAATGGAAGTTGTGATGGCCGGTAGGGTGAGCAAGTGTAAGGCAGTTCTGAAATATTGTTTGTCGTCCGTATTTGATATTCCTAATTCTCGGCCTTATTTTCATAACTCTCAATGCCGGAATTACTGCTTTGTTCCTCCGGAGCGCTGCCACTGTGCCATTGGGTATGACAGTTGTTTCTTCGCCACATGCGTTAAGCTCAAGAAATTTCTCCTTCATACTTATATTGGGATTCCTCCAAATGGAATCTGAATATTGTAACGAGCCCGACTCCGACTCCGACTCCGACTCCGACTCCGACTCCGACTCCAACTCCAACTCCAACTCCAACTCCAACTCCAACTGCTCTTGAAGGATGTTCGTTCCTTTAATTATTATTATTATTATTCTAATAAAACTTATAACCCCAACTCAACTTAATTTTGGTATTGGGATTGGGATGCATGCAGGGGAAACTGCAGATGATATTTATTTCTTTGTTATGCCACCGGAGAAGCCGCCCCCACTGATTTGCTGTTGGCGATGGTCCAACGCTCTACCTCATACCGGAACATTAAATTTCTAATTCGCATGCTCTTAGAATATGAGCAGCTTGTTAGTACTCATTTTACTCTCTCTCTCTCTCTCTCTAATACCCCCATGTGCCTAACTAATTCCTTTTTTCTTGTTTATTTTGTAGGTCACAAATCCCGACCCACATCTTACCCAAGAAATCACGAAAGCATGTTTACGTTGCGGGGCCCTTATTTACGGTATTCATCAACTTCATAAACCCCTTTTTTTCTTCATAACATTAACTAACCAATTAATTCATTACATGTGTTTTTACGTTTAGCACAACAGACCATGTGTATGGCTAATGAATATGGATTCACGCCTAATACTGCCTCTGCCCTTCTTTTACTGGTTCCTCCTATCATCTTCTCAATCTATATACGTTTATTATTTATTTTCTAATTTATTAAAAAAAATCCAACTTGGTTTAGAATTATGCTAAAGATCATAACAATTTCCAACTCATGGAACAAACTCTCCGGCTTATGCGAATAAACCATTTGCCACTCGGACCTGATGCTGCAGAAATCATTCTCAAGTATGTATATATATACTTTACAATACAACTGTTATCAATTATATATATGAAATTTCTAACTTTGCAATTTCTTTTGCAGAATTTGTCGTCGTAGGGCAACTGTAAAACAAGAGTGGTTATTTATCGATGCATAAAAAATTGGTCTATGATGGAATCAAACTTTACCAATCTTCTTTCAAAATAGCTATGGAATTTGCTGCTAACGACGGTAAATATTTTAATACATTGAATTGAAAATCAAGTTATTTGTTGTTTTTGTTTTCTTACTTCCTACACATATAAACTTTTCATCCATTTAGGAGATGTTGATTCTCTCGATATTTTGAAAAGGCCAGGATCTAAAGTGATGAGCCGACATACTAATAAGAGTGGTTTTGCTTATGCCAAGGTAATAAAAATTTACACAAATATAATAACTAATCCAAGGATTTATTATTTCAATAATATTTTTTGTTCTCTTCGGGGTTTTTCTAATCGATGGTCAGCTGAGGAAGCTTCTAAAATCATTATAGAACTATTACGACGATATTTGCGATAGTAGGTGAAACACGCTTAATTTATGACATTGAATACTATCGAAGAAAAGGTGAGTTATGGCCGAGGAGCTAATGCTAGAGATTCAAAAGCTTGTAAGGCAGTGGCCTTCAAAAGTGTAAAGATCCTAACATCTAAGAAAGAAAGGAAGGTTCTACTTCTAAATCTTTCCTCATGCCTTATTTATGGATATTTCATATAAACTAATTTCCAACCTCTTTTTTGTATTTTCTAGGAACGTGTTGCAACTTTCCAATCTGGGATTCCTATAATGGTTGAGTATCTATCAACGAAAGGCTTGAGCTACAACTAGATTTGGATCATCTAAAGCAGTTAGGGAAGTTGATATAATTTGTGCCTTGAAATTTTATTCTTCTTTATTTTTTCCTTAGATCATATGGTTGTTTTCTTGAAATGATATTTAGTTAAATACTTCCTACATTTTGGATGTTTAAAAATTATCTCACCAGTTATGAACTGAAATTTTTCATTAATTAAAAACAACGTAAAGGCTGTTATTTATACACAAAATACCTAAAGCCCATTTGTTATTGGGCTTAGCATAATACCGGAAAATCTAGATTTAGTCCATTTGGTAAAAAAAAAATCTAGATATATATATTTAAAAAGGGTTTTAGAAATTTGGCAATATATTTATTATTGGAAATTTTAATTAAAATATTTCAAATATAAGAAAATATGGGTACGGGGTTTGTTTTATTTCCAATTGTATTCTTGACATGAATGAAAATTTTTGGTAATTGAGGAAAGAGAATACCCATGACTCGTTGAAGTTTTTTTTAAAACTATTGTTTTAAGCAACTTCTAATTTCCTTAGGGGTTCTGTCATTAGAGACTTGTTTTAACATTTATGGATTTGTGTCCCCACCATAATAAAGTTCTTTTTTAAACTTGTAACATTTCTTCATTTCTGCTTTTTGAAGGCTGTGAACGTAAAGTGTTACATATGTAGAAAATGTTGAGTAAATGTAAAATTGACAAGTTTGCTTAAAATAACAGAAAGTTTCTATTTGATTTCCTGGGTACATCAAACACACCGAAATTAGAGATAACATTAACTAACAAAAACATAGTAAGGACAGCAAAGTTCCAAAATATGAGCGACAATGTTCCAAAATATGAGCGACAAAGTTCCAAAATATGAGCGACAAAGTTCCAAAATATGAGCGACATTGTTCCAAAATATGAGCGACAATGTTCCAAAAAACACACAGAAACTTAAGTTCTACCCTACCTTCTTTCCACTGTTTGCCTCTTTCATCTTCTCTTCGTATATATCTGACAGATCGCCAACTTCATTTTCGTATGGAAGGATGATGCGCTTGTAAAACTCCTTTTCCGTCGAAAGAAACACGGCTTTAATTTTTTCATTTCTTTTAATGAATTTTCTTTCCACTAAGATAGCATAAACAAATGATCTTGGAGAGAGCCTTTTTTCAGAGAATGCTCCAACAATTTTGAGTGTTCCAAAACAACAGAAGGAGAACACTTTAAATCGTTGACAAAAAGATCCAAAACTTTTTCTATTTTTTGAATGGAAGCAGATTTAAGGACAACGTGTTTCTCGTAGGCTTTCTGAACTTCCTCCTCACCCAAACCCCATTTTTTATAAACTTCTAGTTTTTTTTGCCAAAGCTTTTCACTGACCATAAAAAATGAGTTGACATAGTTACAAAATGTCCAAGGTTTGTAATGACTCATTCCCTCCACTTTTTTCACGATGTTTAAAAATTTTGTGTGGTCCATAAAAAACATTTTCGGACGGGAACAAAAATATTTTTGAGCAAGAGATTTTTTTCCATCAGAAATATCTTTTTGAGTAGGAATAAGAGACTCGATTCTGACTTCAAGTGGTTGAAATTTGGTTTCAAGGTTTGTTCAAAATCAACTTTAAAAATTGATCTTCCACAAGAGATAATGACAAGAATGGCTTTTGTTTGATCTTTCACTAAATCTTGAACACAACTAAAAGTGGGGATGATGAATTTACGCAAACTTGGGTCAGGTAAAATGGATAGTTGGAAATGAGCTTGATGATTTGATCCTTAGAAAACTTTTGGTGCTCTTTTAAAAATTTCACTTTAGAAGATAGGTTATGCTCGGTCAAAAGAGAAACCTGAGGCACTTTCTTGACTATTGAAATAATTTGAGTTTGAGAGAAGCCATGCTCGGTGAAGAGTTCCACCAAATGTTTGGATGGTTCTTCCAATGGTTTTTTGAAGAACATTTGGTTTTTGAAAATGTTTTAGTTGAAAATGAAGTAACTAGAGGTTTTGATAAAAACAGAAAACATTTTGAAAGACATGAGAAATAAAAGTGGGAGAAAAAGTTGTGAAGAAATAGGAGAAATGAAGATGGGAAGAAGAAATGAAAGAAGTGAAAAAATAGCAGAGATGTTGGGGGTTTTATAGGTGGGGAGTGAGTGAAAGAGGTTTTTAGTTCTTTGACAAAGAGTGCAAGAAAAACTCAATGGAGATTGAACCACTTTTGGAGATTGGTAAATGGCAATTGCCTTTATTTCTTATGCTTCACTTCTTTAAAAAAACTCAATGGATGCATCTATTGATCTCAAGAGATTTTCTGATGTTTAATTAAAGCACCTATTACGATGATAATTACGCACATTATGATGTTGAATTTGAACTTCCAATTTTATCAAACTAAACCCTAAACTTGAATAAATGCCAAGATCAATACACCTTCCATATGCAATTTACTTTGACATTTTTTTGGGGAGTGAAATCAAAGTCCGACATTGCCTTACCAAGATGACGATTGCTGGTATAATATGGTTAAGAACAACTATCTCCAATACTTTGAGCTGTTTTTGGTAAAAAAAAAAAAGGCAATAATATATACAAAATACACCCAGGCCTTTTTATTTATTAAAATTAACTTCATCAGAATATGCATAATTTTAATTTAATTAGAAAGCAAATAACTAAATTACTTGTTTAGTCCATCATTTTTATTTAAAGTCATCAAAACCCTAACTATAATCAACACGTGTATAAACTCTCTCTTGGTTATTAAATTATGGAAGACACATTTGATCATAATATAAATTTGGTTTTATAAACCATACATTTATTGAAAAATGAAAATCCATGTTTAATTTGGAAGGTTAGGAATATTTTTTAAAAAAACTAAGAGGCTCAAAATTAGGTAGGTATGCTACCTGAATATCTTGTCCCTAAAATTAGGGCACCTCAACCACAGTTTTTTCTTTCCTAAAATAGGGACTTAACAAATTTTGTTTTCAAAAGAGTGTTCATATTATTTTTTTAGGGGCAAGGGCCCCTATGGCCACTCATTTGGGCCACACGTGGCAAAGGAAAAGGGCAAGTCTTGTCTTGGGAGCATGCACACAAAATAATCCTTCCTTTCCCTTTGTCTTGACCTCAAACTCCGTTTATAATTTATATTGTATATAATAAATTTCACTAATTCAAAGTTTCTTTAAAAATGAAATATAATAAAATACGTATGTATTAATTTTCTTTTACTGTCAAGAGATAACAAAGCTATATATGTCCATTCAAATACTAATAAGAACATAGCTCTAATAATTTTAAATACATTTATATGTTTTAATTAAGCATAAATAATACTAATAAGAGTATACCTTCAATAATACTATGTATAACTTAAAAACTAAGAAGTTACAAATTTGGATTTTCTTTTTAATAACATACATTACATTTATAACATATAAATCACATATGTAAAACTTGAATATTAAAAAACTTGATCAAGGTGGAGCCAACACATAGAGTTTGTGGACTTTCCATCCAATAAAGAGAAAAAAACACCTTTGACATGGTATAATTTTAGTATGTTTGTATGAAAGAAACAAAAAAAAGCAAATGTTAAATTCAAGTTCAGGAATATTGTTGTGAGTTATGTTTAAAACAGAAAAAGAATGGAATGAAATAAGAAATAAAGAAAAGAGAATAAAAGAAAAAAGTAAATAGGGTGGGTAATGCATGATCATCCTATGAGCCCTAGCCTTTTTTAAGAATCAGAAACAATAAAATCAACCTTTTTGGGGATTTCCATCCACAGTTGTAGAATTTCCATGATAAACACAAAGATAAATAATTTTAATTTCTGAAATTTGGAAAACCTGAAAACCCTCAAGTTCATGGCACAAAAGCTGAGGCATTTAACATTCTATTTTAAATTATATTTAAATGTAGTATTAATTGATTTGGAATTTCACAAACTTATATAACTTTTCTCCATCTTCATTTTTTCTTTCTTTCTTTATAGTATTTGCATGTAAATTCAACAACATTTATGGCGTATAAATTTAACTTATAACTTCAAAGTTATTGAATTATATAATTTGAGTGACTGAACTATATATCGTCATGTGTGTGCCTATACATATACTTTTGCTAGTGGAAAGTTGATCCATAAAGTTTATTTTTATATTTTATTTTGCTTTCTAAATTTTTAAGGGCTTTGTTTGTCGTATTTAAAGATGATTTAACTTTTAAAATCATATTAAAGAGTTATTATGCGTAGTTAGAAATTGAAACTTATAATAAAAAACTTGTCCGAATGTCGTTTTTAAAATGAGTAATTAAAAAAGTAATGATTAAAAATGATTGGTTGAAAATAAATTATTTTGATTGATTTGAAATGAATTATTAAAATGAGTACTTAGAAATAGTTGAATAATTATAAATAAATGATTAAAAATAAAAAGGTTAGAAATGAGAGTTATTTTTAAAAGTAAATGAGAAGAAGAGTTAATAAAATCGATGTAGGTTTTCAAGGAAGAGTTAGTAAATCCTCCCACTAAATCCTAGCTAAATATGACAAACAAACAACCCTTTAAGGTCTAATTTTAGTCCTTACACTTTTGAGTTTGTTACATTTAAATGTCTAAGTTTATTTCCTCAACTAAAAAAAATGAGGAAAATAAGGTTGAATTTCAAATAGATGTATCGAAATGTTGAAAATTAGACTGCACTCCACTTTGTTGTATCGAAATGTTAAAAAAATAAGGTTGAATTTCAAATACATGTATCGTTAAAATTTGATTAAAAAAAAGAAAGTAGAAGGAGAAAGGTAAAGAGGTAAAATTAAACAAAGATGGAAAACATTTGACATAAAAAAGATTTTGATATTAGCTTTGCAGACGTCTTTGATGTCGAAGTCAAATGAAAACGCCAACGCTTTTGAATTTGTTTTTAATGATTATTTCTATTTGATTGATTTTTTTTTTTTTTTAAATATGGAAACAGGCTCATTTTCAATTTTCTTTCATTACTTTGAGTTCTCTTCCCTTACCAGTAAATGTGTAGATCAAATATTACACCTAACAATATATACAATACTAAAATTATATGTTGAATCACCCCATCCATATTTCCACTTCTAGCTTTTGATGAGTTGTTAGAAAACAAGCGTATAGTGAATTGAAATATTAGCTTTAAAATTCAATTATTTTATTTATAATATAAATTGGGAAAGAGAACCACAGACAACCATACATAGAGACTACTACTCTTTTAAATTAGTATAGGAAGGAGAGAGGGCCAAATATGGATTTCTACCATTTTACATTATTTTACAATGGTTAGTTATTATCCCATCGAACAATGATTAGTTATTATTTTTGAATTTGAAATATTGCTATTTATTTAATTTTTTCTTTTTTACGTACTAATTTTATTTAAACGTATCTTTTTTCCTTGTATGAATAACAACGATAATAAATATATAAATACATGACAATAATTTAGAATTTATATTTGTATTACTATTTATTATTATTATTATTATTATTATTAAAGTTTAATTTACGTCTGACGAATCAACTATTTATTATTACAATTTGCGTACTAATTTAGAATTTCTTGTTCAATTTGTTTTGTTGTGGCGTTAAAAATGGTTGAATAAAATGTACAAAATAGGAAAGTTAGTATGGTATAATGAAATTGGAAAGTGAGAGTTTCAGAAATTTAAGGGTGAATTTTAATTTACTCCATAAATTTAGAATGCAAATATGGAAAAGCGGAAAAGGAAAGAAAGAGGAAATGGAGAAATAAAGGATAAAATATAATGGAAGGCAATGGAAGACACATTTGATCATAATATAAATTTGGTTTTATAAACCATACATTTATTGAAAAATGAAAATCCATGTTTAATTTGGAAGGTTAGGAACATTTTTTCTTAGTTTTTTTTTAAAAAATAAGAGGCTCAAAATTAGGTAGGTATGCTACCCGAATATCTTGTCCCTAAAATTAGGGCACCTCAACCACAGTTTTTTCTTTCCTAACATAGGGACTAAGACCCACGAAACCCTAAAGTTTTGGATTAAGACCTACCGAAAACACAAACATTATGGACTAGTATCGATAACTCTCAAGAATTGAGAGTGAAGGGCTAAGTTTAATAAGCTGTTAGCTAGAAATTTAGCTACATCATAGCAAGACTTAGCTAAATCTGTTTGCTTAACTTAATTATTTAAGCGAATTACAAAATGCTATAGTTTTCTATTCGGGATAACATTTTAGAAGTTTTGATTTAGCAAGAGTACATGAATGTGTAAATCTTTAAGTTCCATCTCTATAAATCGATATTTTGTTTTGCTTTAGCATACCAAAGGAGCGAAATCTTTGAAGTGCTAAAAGCTTTTTGGAGTAAGTGTTGTTGTTAAATATTTGGCTTAAACGAGACACAAATCAAGCAAAAGAAGTTTCACGGAGCTAAGTGCGATCGCTAAAAGTTTAAGCTTAGCGAATTGAATCTAGCGAGATGGGTTCTCGGAAAAATAGCTAAAGTGGAAGGCGTGTCAAAAATCGAGAAAAGTCTTTCAATCTCAACCGTTGCCGCGTGAGATCGTGGAGCAAAGGACATGCGCATGAGATTGTGGAGTAGAGCCTTATGCGAAGCAATATAAATAGCAGCAACCTTTTGTCATTGTGAAAGGCATCATCCATTTTGTTTGGAGATCATCGTCAAGTTTTCTTTAGACCAAAATCATTCCCATTTTTATAGTTAGCTTAGTCATTTTAGTTGTTTTCCATTTCCACTTGCATGTCATAATATATCATTGAGTTATTGTTATGGTTGGTGTTTGAAGATGATTTATGATGTAATCAAACCATATAAAGCAAAATATTTTCAATTAAATTGGAGTTGCAGTCTAAATCATGGAGAGCATGTTAAAAACTTTTCAATTAGGGGACAAATTGGAAATTTAACATGTTTTTTTTTCCTCTTTTTTTCTGTTTTAAGATTCCGGAGAGTTTCGTACATTTAAAGGATTTTTTTTAGATAAAAAAATATTTGAAACTTTTAACCTCTTGGAGCCGTTTGTTTGACATATTTAGGGAGGAGTTAGCATTAGGGTTTATCAACTCCTCCTCAAAAACCTACATCCAAACAACTTTTTATTAACTCCCTCCTCGAAAACCTACATCCAAACGAATTTTTATTAACTTCTCCTCATTTTTACTTTTAAAAACAACTCTCATTTCTAACCATTCATTTTTAGTCATTCATTTATAAGTACTTAATCATTTCTAACCACCTATTTTTAGTCATTCCTTTCAAATCAATCAAAATAACTCATTTTTAACCATTCATTTTTAATCATTTCTTTTTTAACTACTAAAAATAACTACTCATTTTTAAATCTACATCCAAAGAAGGTTTTGACTCTAACTTCTCTACATGAAAACTACATCCAAACGAGTTTTTGACACAATTCTCAGTTTTTGCTCTGTCTCTAATCTTCTTTGGGGATTGTTGTGTTTGTGTGTGTGAGCTATGGATTTGTTTTTCAGGTTTTTGTATTGTGATCTTCATCCGGGTTTGTTTGATCATGTTATTGAGGGCGGGATTGATTTTCGTCGTTCAAAAGCGGTGGAGAAATCTTGAAGATTGTTTCCATGTTTACCAATCTTTGAGAATCCACAGAATTCAATGAAAGTTCTCAACGAGAATCATCTATCTGGAAAATCTCTGCCCATCTTAGTTCCTTATCTTGTTTGGAGGATTCCGATTACACCAATCTCATCACGGAAAGAAGCCTAATGACATCATTCTCTCCATTTGGATCCCAATCAGACGGTGGAGGACAATTTTCGAAATTAAAATAATTTAATTGAATTATCATCTATATTTAACAAAATATAAAAAGTAAGAAATTGAGTCTGAGTTTGATCATTACCATCTCATTTATTTAGGGGTGAGTTGAATTTTTTAATACTTACACTTAATTGTGATTTTGGGGTGGTGGATTGTACCATTTACGATATTTAAATATTAACTGCAATAATTTTATAGACAAGAAAAATGATGATTGATAAATTGAAATTTTTAGTTGTCATTGTAACAAACAACTCCATAATTTATGCCAAGTTTTTACAAGTTTCTTGAATTTTTAGGGTAAGTGAAAGTTGCAGTTGATTTTTTCTTAATATATATAGAATATAATATTTATAATTATAATTATAATTTATCTTAATTTTCTTAAGTGTATCATAATTAGGAGGGGATAAAGATCGAATTTGACCTCAATCATTGTTAATCTTAAAAATACCTCTTGAAAAACTAGAAACAATATATCAAATAGAAAGTTAGTTTTCAAATATCATTAAAAGATTAATTAAATAAATAAGGAGTAAGATTCTATTTTTGTTTTCCAAGAGTAGATAAAGGACTAAAAAACGAAATGCATATATATTTTATATTAAAAAGAAAGGAATACATGATTTTTAAAGAAAATAACAATTAAAA
Organism: Sicyos edulis; assembly: GCA_036507275.1. NCBI lineage: Eukaryota > Viridiplantae > Streptophyta > Magnoliopsida > Cucurbitales > Cucurbitaceae > Sicyos > Sicyos edulis. The sequence continues at coordinate 48,600 of JAYKKH010000051.1, read as the reverse complement.
ACAAAACACAAAACAGGAGAAAAAAAAAAATCTTTTTTAATACAACAATATTTCATATTTGGGGGTGGATTCTCTACTCATTTTGGCCCCCCAAAAAAAACTAATTACTTTAAATATCAAATTCACAAGTAAAATGTTGTGATGTCATGCATAGAAATAGTAAGATTATTTCCACATATGAAAAATATAAGAAATATTATTATTGTTATAGGCTACCATCCAAACCAATACAAACAGTAGCTCAAGTGACATCAATGTACACCGAATAACTTAAAGGTCATGCGCGAATAATTAAACTATAAAGCTAAAAATTACATTAGGGGGTTAAGCTTTCATATTCAAGTGAAGAAATTTCAAAAACAAAAACAAAAGAAAAGAATTGAAGATGGAAGAATACAAGAGTTTATGGTCTAGTGGGTTTATTATTAAATAATAATCTAATTCAATACCACTGTCACATGTTTGATCCATAAAATCGATACTTGTCTCTCAAATTATTGGAAAGAAGTTGTGCCTAAGGTTTAATAGTTCCCTCCCTATTTATACTAAAAAAACTATACATTCAAGTTAAGCAAATCATGAAATTAATAGGTGGCATTAATAGGAGATTTAGTAAGTGTTGTTGGGATGGAGTCAAACAAAAGAAATTATAGTCCTTTGGTAATGGGCTGTTCTAAGTGGGTTGTGTTTTATTGAAGTTAATTGGGCTGTGGGTTAATTTATTGGGCTGCTGCTCCTTCTTATAAGTAATGGTCTATTCAACTTTTATGACTTAAGATGAATAATATGGGTTGCTGGTTTTTATTGTGAATGTTCTTTGTTGACATTTTATGAACAAATGGGCCTGTCAGTTATTAATTCATGGGCTCCTGAAATGTTAAGTAAATGGGTTTTGGTCATTATATTAACTCTAATGGGCTGAAACGTTAAGTTTACAAATAAAGGGTTGTTGGGTAATTAAACCAGTGACATGTCATAATGCGTAAAATGAAGAAAACAAAACTTAGTAATGAAGTATGGTTTAACCATAAATGGTAGCACATAAAAATAGATGTGGAACCAACTAATCAAGTATGGTTTAAATTAAAATTGCGATTTTTTTATTTGTAATTTGATTAGTCTTATTATAATTTGATCTAATAATTTCAAATGTTAAAATTAGTCCATATAATCTGACAAAATTTTAGGAACACGTATGTATACACACATTTACCTAAGAAAATTAAAACATGTTTAGTTGATAAGACTAGAAAAAATAGAGATAAAAATGTTCACTAATTCATCCCCTCAAAAGGCCAAATATATATATACAAGTTGGTAACAAAATATCAACAAAATATGTAAAATATCTTAACTATAAAATCATACGTGAGATCTCGTTTCCTAAACGACATTTAACAAATATAACAAATAACAAATATAATCAGTATTATCTAATATTCCGCTTAAGTTGGACGGTATAAATCACCTAGTCCAAACTTGGAACATATGTTAAACGCGGAAGGTGATGGCAATGGCTTGGTAAAGATATCTGCAAGTTGGGATTGACTACGAACCGGCATGAGCTTCAAAAAATCAGCGGTGATTTTGTCACGGACGAAATGACAATCAAGTTCAATGTGCTTGGTTCGTTCATGAAACACATGATTATTAGCCAAGTGCACAGTAACTTGATTGTCACATAACAACAAAACCGGGTGAGATGGAAACACGGAGATCGGTGAGTAAATAGAGCAACCACAACAATTCGCGAGTTCTTTGCAACAAGAGCTCGATATTCACCTCTGCGAGAGAGAACGAATATAATGCTTTGTTTCTTGGATTTCTCTGAGACATATTTGTACCAATAAAAACACAAAACCTAATGGTATAACGACGCTTGTCAATACAAGAGGTCTAATTAGAATCAGCAAAAGCTCGTAATTAGAAATCCGAGGTTGGTGTGAGCATAAGTCCTTGCCCAAGAAGCTTTTCAAATATCGTAACAAATGATGCCTTTGCCACCAAATGAGGCTTGCAAGGGCGATCAACATATTGACTTAGCTTGTTAGCTTGCATAAGTGATGTCAAGGCGAGATATCGTGAGGTAGAGCAGTTGACCAGCGAGTCACTTTGTAGATACTTGGATCAAAGAGCATCACATGAGGAATCCTGGAGCTTGATTTTGGGATCCATGGGCACAACTTCAGCCTTTGCTCCCAATAAGCCAGCATCTCCAAGAATCTGAAGAGTGTAATGTCATTGAGAGACAAAAAGTCCTATTGTAGACTTAGCCAGCTCGAGACTGAGAAAATATCGTAGGGTTCCAAGATCCTTAAGCCGGAGAGACTGGTGTAATTTTTTTTAAAGTCATTAATATAGGCAAGGTTAGCCCCGGTCAAAATGATGTCGTCGACATACACTACCCAGGCCCAAAGGTGGAACCTTTTCCGCGAACAAATAACAAATAGTCAGATTTGGATTTTGTGAATCCCCAATTTATTAATGTGGTTGAAAATTTAGAGTACCATTGTCTCGATGCCTGTTGACTTGTGTAAACGACAAACCATTCTGAGTGTTGGCATCAGCACCCAAATATGTGTTGTAGCCAAGTGGCAAGTCCATATCGCCTCTTCATTTAAATGTCTATTGAGGAAAGTGTTGCTTACATAAGTTGGACTAAAGGCCAATTCTTGAAACTGCAAGGAGAAGAAGAACTCGGACAATAACTAGATTTGCAACAGTAGAGAAAAACTTTCTATAAAATCTAAGCTTATAGTTGAGGTAAATTTTAATTATATTAATCAATACTCTTCCTCACTTGTGAGCTTTGAAATTTGAGAAATATCCTACAAGTAGAATTTAATTTTAATTAGAATGAAACTGATCTGGTTTCCTAAAATACATTTAACAAATATAACAAATAACTAATATTTTCTAATCGTTGATTTTGTGATCTCATATTTATTATAAACCGACGTCTCAATTTTTGTTTGTTGAGTTTAGAATTGTAAAATTATTTTTGTCGGTGTAGGTGAAAGGAGCTTTGCTCGTGTATATATATTATGAAATTTTAGTCGATTTTGTGATCTTAGTTGGAGAATGCACTAATGTGTTTTACAAATATATTGTATAAATGTACCCATATATTATTAGGATCTATATTTTAAAATTTTTGAATTAGATTTTGATATGTCATCATTAATCCATGCGTTGTATATTTATTGTTTCTATAATATTAATGTGGTAAATAAAAAATGACATAAAACTATATTTCTTGGATTTATGTTTGTGTTATTTACTCCTATGTGGATGTATATGTATGCGAATGTATGATCCATTAATATATCGTGTATTCTAAATAGGTAGATGAAAGTATTTGATTATTTACCTCTTATGTATATTATGACGATAAATGCATAAATCAATAATATATTTGGTCTATATATGTGATTATGAAAGAATTATATATTGACTTTGTTGCTGCTAATTAACACTATATTTGGTATGTCAAATTCATTACAAAAACCACACATCTACTCCATGCAGAATTAAAAGTTCCATAAATATAGTTTGAACAAAATTACAAAATTGCAAATTTAAAGTTGGAGTTCTTCAGAAATTCTTCCAAATGATGTCTTCTTTCTTGACTTGGATTTTACATCTGCCATTATAAGTTCTTAATATAATCACATTTCAATTAAAATATAGATCCTATATTTAATTTTTTTCTTTCCATTTAATAAATACATATCCTTTATTTTAATGGAATAAAAAGAAAAAAAAATCATAAATATAAAATAAAGGAACTATTTATCCTCAACCTAGAGACTACAGTACTCGAGTTGTACTAAAAAGAATGAAACAGACTAATTAAAATGAATACGTATTATGAATGAGAAGAGTTGGTGTTATCATTACCTTACAAATCTACTCTTAAAACAAATTTCTAGTTTCCTCTTCCGTTAATGAAACAATAGTCTTGAGATTTCGTTAGAAAATCAATGAGCTTTAGAAAATCTTAACTAGTTTTGTTTTGTATCATGATTTTTATCTCTTATAAAGAAAATATTTGAATTTCTAACCAAATTTAAAATCAAAATTTCAGAAAGTATTATATTTCTTAGTCATTAAAAGTATAAAAGACATAAAAGATTGTTATATCCATACCTCGAAAATCATCTCTTAAACAAACTTGTACTTTTCCTTTTCCTATAAATGAAAAAAATACTCATCAAAACAAATTCTCAACAAAAAAAAGGAAGTATATATTTGTTGTGAACCCTATGCAAAATATTAATACAACTTCTTATGGTACCTTTACTTTTATCGGCCATGGAAGATAAAGTTTGAGTAGTTTTATATTTTCTTTGTAATCTCTTCTCATCCTCCAACATTTGTTCATCTTCAAATTCATCTTTGATGTGAATTTCTTCTCCACGGTCTCCTCTTGCGGGTTTCGGATATATAATTTCAGAACAACTTTTTGCATATATAGTAACATTGAAGCAAAAATTTCCTTCATAACGAAAAGTTAAAAAATGAGCATATGCAAGAGAATAAAACTTCGAAAATTCTTCCCATCCTTTACTAAACAAAATTCTTCCATTTGTTTTTTCAACAGTTACTTTCCATTTTGCTCCCTCAACTTTAAGACATATTTCTTTGGTACGAAATATATCTTCATGTTCTCTTGCGAATTTCAACGGAATATTCTGAAAAATAAAAATTAATTAGCATGTATTTGAATCATCACTTGTATACAACAAACAAGAATGTAATATAGACTAAAATGAGTAGAGTTTCAATGATGATCGGATAACTAAGAAGTTATAAATTGGAGATTCCCTATCACCATTGTTAAATTAAAAAGAAAAATGTAATACTTACGAGCTTTTGTCGATCGGACGTTTGAAATTCAAGAATGACCTTAAAGAAGGAAGGAGCGGACTCAATTGTGCGGGCATAGGAAGAGGAAGCCATATATAATTTGCTTTAAGCTTTTTATATTTTGAATTGTAAGAAATTTCGAAAACTTTGAGTAATATTTTGGTAAAAGAAGATGGTATTTATAGAAAGAAGATGTGGTTGTTGAAAGTAGATAGATAAATTAAAGTTTTGTCTTTTTGTGTTGATTTTAAATTTTTGTTGGATTTGTGTTAATTTAGATTTGAGTAATTAAGCCGACTTAGCTATAAAGTGTTTTAGGATTTTTAGATTATTTCTTCTGATTTCTAAAACTTTGAAGATGATTCTATTTTAATCTCTAAACTACTAAAAGTTTAATTGTAGTTTTTAAACGTCAAAATTTGTTATATTTTGAACCTTAAATTTTTAAAAATAGTTTTAAATTTGTCTTTAGAGAAATGTTTCTTTTTCTTTTTCTTTTTTTTTTTTTTTAAAAATCTACCATATTCTCTTATAAAATCCAACGATGATCGGTTATAATAAATATATTCCAACGATGATTTTATTACGTAGTTTTATTAAAAATTATTTAGCTTTTATTAGTTCATCTATTGTATAATTAGGTTTGATAGATGATGTAATCAGACTTAGAGATGAAATTTTGAATCTCTTCTCTTTCCCATAAAAGTTGAGGTGTGTTTGGAATAGTAGTTAAATGATTATAAATGATGGGTATGATAAATTGTGGATTTTTAAATGGTAAATTATTTTAAATTTTGTTTGAGATATAGGTTAATATAACAAGTATTATGATAATTGGTGTTTGAGAAGTATAAATTATTATTATATGAATTATATATAATCAACCGTGTTTGAAATGCATTTTATTATAAACATAAAAGAGTAAATAACTAATTTTAAATGTGAATATGAATTATGTAAAATGGTAGCCAAGATTATGTGAAACAATCCACTCATTTATTAGAGTTGATCGGTCAAATGTGGATTGAGTTTATAATAACGTCTCAATCACATTTTACTAAACAGTCCTCAAAACCTGATTTCATTTTATATTTATTTATTTTGATCTTTACAACTTTTTTTTTTTTTTTGTAGGTTGATATCTGTTGCTTGCTTATACTTTTTTTTTTTAGTTTACATATGGAAACAAAACTTTGAGGGGCTGTTTGTTTGACATGTTTAGGTAGTTTTTGGATTAAGTAGTTATATTGAAGAATTATGTTAAGGAGTTAAAAATTGAGAATTGTGTCAAAAACTCGTTTGAATGTAGTTTTATTGTAGATGAGTTAGAGTCAAAACCTTGTTTGGATGTAGATTTAAAAACAGTAGTTATTTTTAGCGATTAAAAAATTATTAAAAATGAATGGTTAGAAATTAGTTATTTTGATTGATTTGAAAAAAATGATTAAAAATAAGTAGTTAGAAATGATTGAACAATTATAAATGAATGATTAAAAATGAATGGTTAGAAATGAGAGTTATTTTTAAAAATAAAAATGAGGAAGAGTTAATAAAAACTACGTTTGGATGTAGGTTTTTAGGAGGGGTTGATAAATCTTGATACTAACTCTCCTAAATCATGCAAACAAATAGCCCCTGAACCTCAAGGACTAGAAGTATTAGTTCTAAAATTTCAAGTAAGTAGAAGCTACGTTCAAGTCCTAAAGCCCAAAATGCATTTTTATTTTTTTTTTCCTAAGATAAACCGTATATAAGAGTTAGAATTCAAACTTTTTTTTTTTTGAACCAAAGTTAGAATTCAAACTTTTGACAATGTAGTCCGAGAACAATTGTTTTAATTAGTTGAACTATATACTTAGGTTTGGTAACATGTTTCTTGATAATAATTGAGGGCATATATATAATTAAATCAACTTATATCACGTTAGGGGTGGTTTGTTTGACATACGTGGGTAGAATTTAGCTTAAGAAGTTATATTGAAGAATTATGTTGAATAGTTAAAAATTGAGAATTGTAGCCAAAAACTTCGTTTGGATGTAGTTACTGCATAGAGAAGTTAGAGTCAAAAGCTTGTTCGGATGTAGATTTTAAATGAGTAGTTATTTTTAGTAGTTAAAAAAGAAATAATTAAAAATGAATTATTTTGATTGATTTGAAAGGAATGATTAAAAATGAGTGATTAGAAATGATTGAGTAGTTAAAAATGAATGGTTATAAATGAGAGTTATTTTTAAAAGTAAAAATGAGGAGGAGATTGTAAAAACTCGCTTGGATATAAGACTCATTTGGATGTAGATTTTCAAAGAAGAATTGATAGATCTTAAAACTACCTTCTGCCTAAATATGTCAAACAAGAAATTTGGAAGATTAAGTCTTCTTAAAAGATTTTTTTACAGTAACGTAAATAAGCAGTACAGAAACTAGTGTAAGAAATGCAAAGCTTTTGCCTTCTCGAGTGTTGCACAAAATTGACTACATAGTAAATATTGATAATTAATATTCTTAACACAAAAAGGAAAGTTCTCAAATAACAGCTGTGAATAAAATTCAGACATTTGACTGTGACTTTTGTTGCAGCAAAGGAGAGAAATGATGGCCATCTTCTTCGAGATTTTTTAAAATCTTAGTATAAATAATTTCAATAGAGCATGGTTATATCACATACTCTTATTTACATGTTTATTGTGTTTGGTTTGCTCTATATAAATCTTAAATATTTGTTATTTTATTTTTAATCAATTTTTATGCAAGGCAATAATCAATTTTTAGGTTTGCTCCACATCCAAAAAATTGTAGTTCCTCTATTTCACTTGCCAGAATATTTTCGATTTTTTATTTTTTTAAACAAATGTTTCTCACTTCAAATTTGTTAGAGAATATAGGATTCCAAATTAATTGAATCTTTTATATTCATCTTTAACAAAATTTCACTAACAAACATTACATTATTAATTTATTTGGGATAAAATATTATGGTAGATTCTAATAATATAGACATACTAATGCCGTTTTTAAAATTATAAACTAAACACACGGACTTGTATGTTAAAAAATCAACTACAAATTAGTTGATAAATAATTAATATTTGAATATTATTAACGTTGTTATTACTATTATAATAATAATGTTACTTATTTTCAAGTATTAATAATTAAAATAGATTAAAATAACAAAATAAAATAAATTTATTTTTAATTTTCAATTATTATAAATTATATCATCAATATTTTTAATATTTTATTTACACTACATTCTAAAATACATTAAGTTAAACAACATTTTTTATTCTAAAGGAGGAATCCATAACCAAATACTCTAATCATAAATATCGAGGAATTTGATTATGGCGTTAGATTCGAGTAATCCAAACTTCCGATAATCTAAATTCTAACCTACTAACCAAACCTAATGTAATGTGTTACTAAAGTTTTGATAATTTTGGTCAGAATTACCCTTCGGAATATACAGGTATATATCTATATCATTCATCATATTTATTTGTAAGTTGATAAAATACTTTTCTTCACAATTTTTTGTGCAGGTAAAAGTAAATTTAAATGGAGAATATTCTACCACTAAATTTGCTTTCTTATTCCATTATTAAATTGGACACCTCCACCAACTTGCAATTTCAAAAAACACTTTGCCTTTTGTTGAATAAATGAAGAGGGTTTTAAGTCAAAGGGTCAGAAAATCATGAAAGATACACTTAAATGAATAGGGTTTTTTGTTCCCTAGAAAGCAGTTGATATATTGTTTTATCTCCCTCACTATAACATTTTGTTGAGAAAATTGCTAACAAATAATTTACATGTCTTCTATTCAAAAAATAAAAACACAATAAAACCCGAAGATGTGCTTTAGGATTTTACACCATATAATATGCTAATTTAATCAATATTGAGCAACTAAGTATTTATTTGGTAATTTAATCCACCCATACCAAATTCAACTATATTAAACAATATAAAATTTTATTTTAATTATATATTTTATTGATTTGGAAATTTAAAATGTTTCTTTTTCCAACTTTTCAATTACCATCATTTAAAACTTTTTAAGGGATTTTCCATGAATAAATTCTAATGAGGATGTCAACACATTTTGGAAAAAGAAAATCTATTATAGCAAAAACTAGAAAGGGATGGTTTCAATCAAGCCAACAAATTGATGATTTAAATAAAGTTAAACTTATCCCTTCAATCAACTAAAACATAATTTAAAAACAATAAAAGTTGATATATGTTTTTTTTTTTTTTTTTTTTAAAAGAGTTTAGATATATGTTATTACGTATTGAGTATTCTTAAAAAGTTGCTAAAAATTATTTTAAACTTTTTTTAACACTTCTTATTTTCATGTATCCAAATCTTTGAATCATATTAACAAAGTTTAAAATTTTATGATTTTATGCTTTTTTATGATTTTTCTTTCATTTATCTCATGTTAATTAATCTTTTAAAATTTTAAAATTTAATTATAATTTAAAAATATAGATTATCAGATAAAATGTTTTTATATTATCAAATTGATTTCTAAAAAACTATAAATAATCATGGATATTAGTAGAATGAAGGGAAGTTCTTTTTCATACATGAGGTTTGAGAATTATAATTCATCTTGTTGGATTTGTTTTTACGCATTTTTTTACATATATTCAAATATTATAAAGGTTGAGATAATTGTTAAGTATCAATAATTAAGAGCACGTAGATATAAATAAAAAAAAACTAAAAAACCATGGCATATTTTAATGTGTGTTTTAAATTTAGATCATGTTGTTCGACATTCGTGGCGCCTGTTTCAATCCATATAGTGCCTTCTTCAACTTCAAAACTTTATCTTCTTGACCTCTTATAGCATAACCAAGAGGTTGTTCCAAGTAAACTTCTCCTTCAAGTTATCCATTCAAGAATCTTGATTTGATTTTCATCTGAAAAATCTTCCATTTATTATGAGTAGCTAATGCAATTAGCAATCTTAGAGTCTCAAGCAAGCAATAGGCGCAAACACTTTATCATAATCAATGCCTTTCTTTTGTGAATTGCCTTTTGCAACTAATCTCGCTTTATGTCTCTCCACTTCTTCTTTTTCATTTCGCTTTATCTTGAACACCCATTTGATACCTATTGCTTTCTTTCCTTTAGGAAGAGTAGAAAGTTCTCAGGTATCATTCTTCTTTATGGCATTCATCTCTTCATCCATCTCATGCTACCATTTTTCATCTTGTGAAGCTTCTTCAAAATTTAAAGGTTCACTATCACCAAAAAGACAAAAAAGAGTAAGATCATTAAAGCTTTAACTTAACTCTTCTGTTTCATCATATATGTCTTGCAAACTTCTCATGTGATGAGGCCCTTCACTAGAACTTGTAGATGATGATGTTGTGTCTTGTTGTGGAGAGATTGATGATGTAGGTGGTGTTGATGGAGAACCAACGTCATCACTCAATTTATCATCATCTTCTGGAAACAAAAGAAATTTCTATTCTTTTGGCTCATCATTCCAATTCCATGTTGCTTCCTCATCGAACACAACATCTCTACTTACTATTGTTTTTTGCGTAGCTGGATTATAAAGCTTATAGCCTTTTGAACTTGAATCATATCCAACAAACACATGCTTCTCACTTTTATCATTAAGCTTACTACGCTTTTGATCCGGAACATGAGCATATGCTATGCTCTCAAATACTCGCAGATGAGCAATAGATGGTCTTCTTCCTATCCATGCTTGTTGAAGAGTTTTATTCCACACACTTCTAGTGGGAGAACGATTCGACAAGTAAACAGCACATTCAACTGCTTGTCCCCAAAATTCTTCTGGCATATCTTTACTCTTCAACATGCTTCGAGTCATGTTGAGTATGGTTATGTTCTTTCTCTCAACAATGTCATTTTGTTGAGGAGTGTACGGAACTGTCATAGGTCGACGAATTCCATTTTCTTCGCAAAATCGTTTGAATGCATTTGAAGTGAATTCTCCTCCTCTATCTGATCTTAAAGCTTTTATATAGTGACTATTTTCTAATTAGCCTAGTTAGGTAAAAAAAAACTCAAATATATATAGTGCTCGTTTCGGTGGAAAAAGAAGACGACCATGACTGTTTTGGTGCCCGATTCAACCATAACCCGCTGTGGCCCTTTGGTAATGGGCTGATTTAAATGGGTTGTGTTTTAAAATTAGTTCATTAAATTATAATTTAACATTTATTAAATCAATTATAAATGATTCCTTAATTTTAAAAGATTTTAACCCTTCACAACTATTTATATTTTAATAACCGAATAATTTATTAATATTTATATTAAACAACATGTTGATCGTGCTTTTAAAATTAAGGATCTCATTTATACAATACATTATATATATACTCAATGATTTGATCACAACAAAAATTTAAAGGGGAGGTCTAGAATAGTGTCGACCATGATCGTCTTACTCCTTCTACATCAATAATGGAGTAAATCAATCATAATGTAGGTCAAATCCTCTTCTTTTGCATCCAAAATCAACAATGGAGAAACAATATTTTACATATTTTTCACGACCTTTAGATAACATCATCGTAAATCAATGTCGAGATATCCAAATCTCCTAAGTCGATTGAGAGGTGAATCTCATGCATATCTCAAAAGCCATAGCGGTTCGAAAGGAAACGTAATTTTAATACGTAACTACTACTTTCTCCTTCATCTTTCTTTGGTTGTTGTTCTATTTTGAGTCACTTCTTTGTTTTTCTGGTGAACTAAAACTTCTCATATTTAATCTTTTGAGTTTATCTCCACATTTATTCTTTAATGTGTTTGTTTTTCTGTTTTTGTATTCACCTTTATTTACTGACTCACTTTTAACACTTATCTATTTTTATTTTTGTCATAACCTTTTTTTTTCTTTGAATAAATTTGGGTCGATTAGGTTGGGTTAATTTTAGGTCAATCCTTAATCCAAACCAACCTATAAAAATTTCATTATTTTAAAATTGGGTTGGAATGATTCGAGTTACTCAGATTATTGGGTTATTTGAACACCCCATATGTATATTGTGGGAGCTTGGATATACTTGTTATGCTAGCGTATCGGTTGGGCACGTACTGGTTGTTAAACCTGAGAGGGCAAGAGTCACCCTCCCCCGTTAGACTCAAAGTAAGAGTTGATTTTTCAGATTAATTTATGCATACTCGGACTATTTTGAATCAAACTCGTAATTATCTTTTGGTTTACTTATTTATTTAGGGAATTTTGCATGTATAATGTCAAAATATTTCCATCTATAACATAAAATCAAAATTAATTCATTTGTAGCAGAAAATTCAAATTAAATTCTATCGCTAGTTGAATTCTATTTAATAGAATTCAATCAATGATAGATTCGTTCTATCACTAGTTGAATTTTTTTATTTGTGATAGAAATCCAAATTTAGTTCTATCACTAGTTGAGTGATAGAAATGAATATGCTATAAATGAATTATTTTAAAAATTCTGCTGCAAATGTAATACAAGAGGTAGAATGTGCCGTTGATGGTAAATACTCATTTATTTAGTTGACTTTTATAAAACAAATTACTTACTTTTGAAGAGATTCAAAGCATCTCACAGTTTGATCAATTTAGTTTATTTAGGGTTATCTTTTTTTTTTTTTTTTTGAGCACATACTAATTATTAATTAAGCCAATCTCCCAAACACTAAACTTAAAAGAATTTTTAGGGTTATCTTTTAGTTTTTTTTATATGTTATATCAACATTTACATCTTGAAATTAAACACACACACATATATATATATATATATAAAAGAAACGGATACAAATACCATAAGTTAATTAGTCTACACAATCATTCAGTGATTTTAACATTCTCAATTGGCAGAACCCACAAAAATAAATTACTAAAAAAAACGTTAAATCCAACTTGTAAAACATTGCTACTCTACCATGTTCAAATCCAATTGGACCCACAGTTTTGTTTGTAACTTGCAATATTAATAAATAAAAAAATCTTTAGCCAATGGATATAATGAGAAGGATTAATATTTCTGAATGCAAATTATGACACTAACTATATTCTAGAGAATTTAGACACTTCAAATCTACTACATATAACCCATGGCCTTGGGTGTCTAGATACTCCATCATTTGAGGAATACAAGATTTGAGAGTTGCAATACGTTCCTAGAAAACACAACATAAAACATAGCAAAGAGATGGAAGTTAATTTATACGTAATGTATGCATGTTTGAAATAATATAAATAAAAAAAGAAAAAAAAAAGGAGATGTATAAAGAAAGATTAGAACCTTTTTTTCTTGAGCCGACATTCGGAGATTTATCACTTTGGGCGGCCACTCGCATACGAGCTTTTGGATCTCAATTATTAGTTCTTCAGACCATGGCGTTGCGGGATCACCGGGTATAACATCTTCTTCTCTCACCTTATTGTGCTGATCAAAGGTAATATTATGTCATTTAATCTCAAAACGGTTTGATAATGAGATCCGATAATTATTATTATTACTATTTTCAGTTTTTTTAAGTTGAGATCCTCAAAATTCAAACAAGCTCTTTTATATGTAAACTTGGAACATACGAATTTGAAGATTCAATTTTTTGAAAACAAGCTTGATTCTAATCAAAATTCTAAAACCTTCAAAACTGGCAATGGATGGCACTCCCAACAATAGAAATATTCATTTTATAAAATTCAAAGAATAATCACCTGATAAAAGATTTCTAGAATGACATTAGCAGCTCCCTCCGGATCCCCATTTAAGAGAAAACCCTGGAAGTGAAGCATGAAACAGATGGTTGTTAAAATAAAACTAATTCTTATATAAATATATGTATGTAATTTTACTTTTATAATTACCTTAGCATATGCAAATCCACTTCTATTGGTTTGTAATTGGTCTATCGCGTAAGATCTGGCAATCTCAAATTTATTTAGAGAATCAACATCTCCTATACATAAACATATGGATGGAAAATTTTAATTTACTAGTATAATGAATATAGTCAAAGGCGTGAAAATTGGAACCAAAACAACAAAATTAATTAGACTTTGATCCCAAATAATACAACATATTAGCGCCTATAAGTACCTTTGTCAGCAGCAATTTCCATCAACATTTCATAAGAGGATTGGTGAAGTGTTACTCCGCCTGAGATAAACTTGTTTGCGTAGTAGTAAAGCCTTTTCAAACAATTTACATTGCGACAAATTCTACAAATGCAATTACAGACATCGACCTGAGAATATGTGTGTGTATATATATATAAGACTAAAGTATAGTATATAGTATAGTATAACATAGACCTGAGAATGATTTCTGCAACGTTAGCATCCATTGGCAAGTTGTTGATTTGTATAAGACAAAAATTTCTTTCATGAATTTGGCATCGTCATCATCTTCAGCATATTTCTAATAAATTACCCGAAATAAATTGGAGAATGAGCGTATGAAATAATTATAATTATAATTATATATAAGACACGAACCAGTAAAAGAAGAGCAGAGGCATTATTAGGCGTGAATCCGTAGGTATTAGTCTTACCCATGGTCATCCGTGCTGCACACGTGTAAATGAATTAATAATTAATTTGCAGATGCGCATAAAAATAAATAACAAATATTAATGAGTAAATTTGTACCATAATGAAGGGCCCCGCAACGTAAACACGCTCTAGTGACTTCTTGGGTAAGATGTGCATCAGGATTTTTAACCTGCAAAGAAGGCCATATAATTCATTAATTTAATTTAATTTAATTGAGAGGAATTAATAATTAAATGAGTGAGTGTGCTAACAAGGAGCTGCTGGTCAAGGAGAATGAAAAATAAAAGCTTAATGTCATAGTAAGTCTTGCATTGTTGGACCATTGACAACAGCCAACCAGCGGGCAGACCAACCATGGCTTCACCATGCTTATTTTCATCAATAAATTGATATATACGATTATAAATGGCCTCTGCATCCTCCTCTGAAATACAATAAAAGTTCTAATAATAATATCAACAAGGCTACACATTTAATGACAACTTCAATATTTAGGTACATAATAATTAAAGGAACCTGAGTCGATCGTTGAGATTCGAGGTGACCGCGCCGGTGATCGTGAATTTGTGGCGGCGCTTCCGAGATAGGACCATAGGAATGTGAAGATTGAGAAGCCCTACTTCCAGTTTCTAACAAATGGATGCAATCATAATGATGAGAATGAAAATCAAATATAAACAAATTTGGATATCCAGCTTTCACAACTTCCCAGATCTTTGCTTAGACTTGGTAAGCCTGCGTAACACTTGCATTGCTGATGAAACAAACATACTCTTTCAAATTCATTCATTCATCATTATCGCACCCAATATACGTATATATATATATATAGAAACAATCAACGACTCTTTATAAATTTGGACACATTAATTAGGGTTTATGTTTCTGTACCTACTCCTTTTCTTTTTCTCCTCTTTGCATACTCTATTTTAGGGACCAAATCCAATTTACCCTTACATAACTCAATAGGATATTATATTAACATTCATATTTTTCAATAAATTTCAAAATGCCCCCATCCATCACCATATATATATATATATATATATATTTTTTTTAAATTTCCAAACTTCCATATTTAACTTGAATCCGATTTTTCCTTAAATTGAATTGAATTGAATTGAATTCTTATTTTTCGATACTAAATCTGTTCCATAATAAGATGGTTCACCTGCACAAACTCTGAAATGAGATTTGTCAAAAAATAAAAAACCTTGATTTTATTATTTTTAATTCTTAAGAAAAGCCTATTTAGGCTCATCATTCTTTTTTTTTTCTTCTTTACTTTATCAAACCTGCAATTTTACTTTTTCCATTCCATTTTGGTGTATTTTCCAAAAAGCAGTTAATACTTCTCTCCACTTTTGCTTTTCCCACTCATAACCCCAAAAAAAAAAAAAAAAAAAAAAAAAAAAAAAAAAAAAAAAAAAAATCACTGGGTCTTCTTCTCATAAGAACTAATCCAAAGCTGTACTCTTTTGTCTATTTCTAAACTGTATTTTTCTCTTTATTTCATGCAAAGTCCACAAACTCTATGTTTGAGAATCTGAGAAAAGCAAAAGGTATTTTTAAAAAGTGATTTGTTGTGCACTCATTTTAGTATTCTTTTTCCACATTCCTATTGTAAAGTTAGGGTACAAATCAAATATACCCTTAATTTCTTATTTATTTATCTTGTGCATCATATCACTCAAATATGATTGAATATTTCAATACATGTACTTCAAATATATCCAATCTTATTTTTCTCACTTTTTTTAGTTCATGGATTAAACTTATATTTGAAAATCTAGAGATTTAATGAAACAACTATAAAGTATATGAATTCTAATTAGACCTTACAAATTTAGACACCAAAGAGAGAATATATACCTACAAATCTAGAAATCAAAATTATATTTTTCGTCTTTTTCTATTTCTTTTTCCTTTATTTATTTTCTTATTTCATTTATTTTTCTAGTCATGTTAGTAAAAAAAGCTCAAAAAAAAAAAACTGCCCACTTCATGTATTGTTGATTGTATAAAAACTCACATATCGTTACCAAATTCGCATCTTTCGTTAAAAGGAAGAAGAAAGGAAAAATGTGCGAAAATGTTGAAATCGGATAATATACGCTTTGTTTTATTATTCTTAAGAATTTATTAATAAATAAATAAAATAAAATAAAAACAAACAAAACAAAAATATCTTGTTTTTTTAGTATATATTGGGGAGGGAGACAAATACCGATTTTTTCGGACTCAAAAGTCGGTGTTAGAACTAGTTTAGAATCAAATAATGAAACTATTAGCCACTAACCCACTCGGTTAAAATCTATATATATATTGTTATTGCTCGAGTTGATATTCCAAAAATTAAAATACCATACTCTTATGATTTTGAATAAATTAAATACATACATTAAAAGTATGAACCTTATTATCCACCACAATAAAAAAAACATTTTGTACTTTAAAAAAAAGGAACATTTTGTTGGATACTTAAAGATGAATGACCACTTAATGATGAATGACCAATTAACAAACAAATAATCCAAAACAATTAACAAACTACATTTAAATATGAAAGAAAAGTTTAAAAAGTAATAAGAGGAAGGAAAAAATAATCCAAAACAATTAACAAACTACATTTAAATATAATTTTTTACAAGAAAAGGTAAAAGTTTTTATTTTATTGCTTGTGATTGTTAAGGAAAGCCTATTATTTATTTATAGCCCACCCTACACTATCAGTTTGCGATGATTTAGCAACCTAAGAAAATAAATGGAAATAATACCCAAACTAAAAACAATGATACACTAACGAAACGAAATAAAGAAGACAGATAAAAATTAACAAATCTTCCTCAACTTGGAATTTCAAAATTTACTTTTTTTTGTTTCTTGCATACAAACATACTTACATTATATTATTAGTATTATTTATGCATAATTAATAAAACAATTTTTTTATACCATAAACTCTTAATAATACTATGTAAACATAACAATTTGAAAAAGTGAGTGAAAACACATTTGAGAAATTTCCCTATACATTATTATTTAGTTCAGTTATAGATTCGGTGTGCACTAATTTTAGTGTTCTTTTTCCACATTTCTATTATAAAGTTAGGGTAAAAATCAAATGTACCCTTCATTTTATTTTTTCCACATTTCTATTGTAAAGTTAGGGTAAAAATTCTATGTTTTATTGAAGATATACATTAAAAAACACGAAAATTATAACTTCCCAACTTCACTCACTTAATTTTCCAATATATATTTATCATTTTAAAAAACACTTTCAAATTTTTACTGTTTTTGTATTATCAATCCAACAAAAAATGGAAAATTAGAGAAGAAACGAAAAGATCCCTTCCAGTGATGGCCCCACCTAGTTTTATTTATTATTTTTTCTTTTTCTATTTCGTTTCATTTCCTTTTCTTTATTTGTTTGTTCTTATTTCATTTCTTTTTCATTTGAATTGACTTGCAAAAATATTATTCCTCAAGTCCGTTTACCCCTCTTTTTCGAAAAAAATATTTGTTGAGATCCCTATTTCATAAATAAAAATAATAATAAAAAAAAAATCATGCGTTCATGTCACTGTATTTAGGGACAATAAGATCATCTAGGTATTACTCGTCCATTCCCTACTACAAGTAAAGCATAAAATCAAGGATATCATGGAGAGTGGCTAACTAATTTTATGCATCGGTTAAGCACAAGTTTATTGAAAAGTTATATGACCAATGACTCAACAACTCATATATTATTTATAAAAAGAAAAAACAGCTCTATATTTAAAAAAAACTACATATATGACATAACAACTCATAAGTGGCTTCAAATAAAAAATACACTTTTGGCTCTTTTTATGGATCAACTTTCCACTAGCAAAAGTATATGTATAGGCACACACATGACGATATATAGTTCAGTCACTCAAATTATATAATTCAATAACTTTGAAGTTATAAGTTAAATTTATACGCCATAAATGTTGTTGAATTTACATGCAAATACTATAAAGAAAGAAAGAAAAAATGAAGATGGAGAAAAGTTATATAAGTTTGTGAAATTCCAAATCAATTAATACTACATTTAAATATAATTTAAAATAGAATGTTAAATGCCTCAGCTTTTGTGCCATGAACTTGAGGGTTTTCAGGTTTTCCAAATTTCAGAAATTAAAATTATTTATCTTTGTGTTTATCATGGAAATTCTACAACTGTGGATGGAAATCCCAAAAAGGTTGATTTTATTGTTTCTGATTCTTAAAAAAGGCTAGGGCTCATAGGATGATCATGCATTACCCACCCTATTTACTTTTTTCTTTTATTCTCTTTTCTTTATTTCTTATTTCATTCCATTCTTTTTCTGTTTTAAACATAACTCACAACAATATTCCTGAACTTGAATTTAACATTTGCTTTTTTTTGTTTCTTTCATACAAACATACTAAAATTATACCATGTCAAAGGTGTTTTTTTCTCTTTATTGGATGGAAAGTCCACAAACTCTATGTGTTGGCTCCACCTTGATCAAGTTTTTTAATATTCAAGTTTTACATATGTGATTTATATGTTATAAATGTAATGGCGTTATTAAAAAGAAAATCCAAATTTGTAACTTCTTAGTTTTTAAGTTATACATAGTATTATTGAAGGTATACTCTTATTAGTATTATTTATGCTTAATTAAAACATATAAATGTATTTAAAATTATTAGAGCTATGTTCTTATTAGTATTTGAATGGACATATATAGCTTTGTTATCTCTTGACAGTAAAAGAAAATTAATACATACGTATTTTATTATATTTCATTTTTAAAGAAACTTTGAATTAGTGAAATTTATTATATACAATATAAATTATAAATGGAGTTTGAGCTCAAGACAAAGGGAAACAATTTTCTTGTAATGGAGTTATAGGGGTAATCCATGTGACCAAAAGCCACCAAATATGGCCCAAAATGTTTCATTACTCAACTTAAAAAATAGGGTTTCGAAAGAGAAAAGACGAATATTTTGGATTTTAATATTTTTTAAAGATTTTTATTTATGGACATCTATTGGTGCCATGGAGTGGCCAAAAGGAACACATTTAAATATAAAAAAACATTTTGGTTAGTTAAAAAATTTGGGTTTTCGGTGGGTACTAGTCTATAATTTTTTATGTTTTCGTGGGCGTCTTTCTAAGATTTATGGGTTTCAATATCAACGTTCAAGATTTATATTCCCAATTTTCTTGTGATGGAGTCGTAGGGGTAATCCCTATGACCTAAAGCCACCAATGAATTGGCCTAAAATGTTGAATTACTTAGCTAAAAAATAGGGGTTCCAAAGAGAAAAGGCGAATATTTTGGGTTTGAATGTTTTAAATTGTTTTTAATTTATAGACATCTGTTGGTGACATGGAGTGGATGATACTTAATATTTAATTAAATGAAACATATTTTTGTAATAAAGATATATTTTAGGTTAGGTAAAAAATTTGGGTTTTTAGTGGGTACTAGCCATAATTTTTGGGTTTTTGGTGTGTCTTGGTCCAAAATTTTGGGGTTTCGAGATCAACATTTAGAATGTAAGATTTCAATTTTCTTGTGCTGTAGTTGTAGGGGTAATCTATGTGACATAATTTCAGGTACGAAAAACTCCCAGATTTTTTTTTTTTTTTTTTTTTTTTTTTTGTGGCCTCATTCAAAGAAGAAATGCGATAACGAAGAAGCAAGAGGAAGAAACAGATTAACATACGGCCCATGGTTGCGCAAAGTGGAATTTGTTAAAGCAACTGATAGGAGTCCTCCTAAGGGATGGGTGGGGCGAGGCGGAGGAATAGGGGAAGGGGTCCGATGATGCACGGTGGCGATGTCAAGACGACGATTCGCACCCTCATGAAGGTGGTTCTGATAAAATAAAAGATTTCCAAGCATCGAGATGGTGTACAGAAAGCATCAAGACTAGACCACCGAAAGTTGAGTCTTCGCAAAGAATAACGGCGGTCCCTCTGTTCAAAGGGGCGCCGTCGGTGCGAGACGCTGGTTATGGAAAAGCCGAAAATTCATGGACGAATAAGACAGTTTTAGGAAGCAAAATAAATGGCTTGGAAATTAATTTTGTGCAAACAATCGTAAAGGAGAAATAAGGGGGGACAAAAAAATCAGGAATTTTGGGGAAATCAGTGATATCAGATCTATTTGGGAGTCCTATTTTACCGAGTGCCTTGAAGGTGAACGTCTTGACTGGAAGTCAACTTTTAAATGGATTGGGCTGCAATAAACCTTCATCTAAGCCCATATCCCTTAAGGGAATCAATCTTGCTCAATTTCAATCTGGGCCAAGTGTGCCTCATATCAAACTTGGGCCTCTCATGGTGGAGATTAAGCAAAAACCATCGGTGGGTAAAATTGGGCAACATGCTTTAAACGAGAAAGTGTCCTCAGATGCCTTGCTAGTACTGCTTGACACCTCGACTCTATTAGAAAAACCCAAACAGATAGATGAACTTTCCAAGGATGAAGAACCGAGGATTTCCGAGGTCCTGATAGAGTGTGACTCCGCTATGCCACAGAAGCAATGGAATCGCCTTCAACAAAAAAGACCATCTCGCTAAACCGAAAAATGCAGGCTGCCCTCCTAACGACCTCACTACAGGTAAGCGAAAGATGTGTTCTATTATGGACTCGAAAGGTAGTGTTCAGTGTGACAAAAAACAGAATTTGGAAGAAATTGAGGTGATACCCGTTTCTCTATCGGTGAACCCTGAAGTTTAGGGTCGCCGTTCCCAATGATAATCCTCAGCTGGAATGTACGGGGTTTGGGCAATCCGAGTACATTCCGCAATGTTAGAAAGGTGATAAATCTTTCTAAGCCCAACCTGGTATTTTTTTCGGAAACAAAAATCAGTGGTAAATGTGCAACTTCTATTCGACAGCACCTTGGTTTCGACCATGGTATTTGCTCAGATAGTAGGGGTAGCAGCGACGGTTTATGTTTGATTTGGAAAGTGGACGTGACAGTTAGTTTGTGTTCTTTTAATAAATGTTACATTGATGTCATTATCTCATGTTCTTGGGGTAGATGGAGATTTACTGGTTTCTATGATGACCCTATTATTACAAATCGAAACACATCGTGGGAGCTGCTGCGGCGTCTGAAATCGCTTTCCCATCTTCCATGGTTAGTTGGTGGGGATATGAATGAGATTCTCTGCGCTTCTGAAAAGCTAGGAGGCTTAATGAGACCTCAAGCTCAAATGGACAATTTTCGGGAAGCCCTATTGCACTGTGATCTAAACGACATGGGTTTCTTTGGACATCCGCTTACCTGGTTGAAGTCAACTAAATATGGGATTGAAATTCAGGAACGTTTGGATCGGGCATTGTGTAATGGAGATTTTTGGGACCTCTTCCCCCATACTCGGGTAATCCACTTAGATTTTATGAAATCTGATCACTGCCCAATCGAAATAAATTTGGTTGCTTTTCGTCCCCAAAATAAAAGAAGGCAACACAAATTTTTTTATTTTGAGGAGGTTTGGTTAAATCAGCCTGATTGTTCTGATAGTGTCCTCGAGTTGGGTGGCCAACATTGGGAGAGAACTTCCTGGCTCGGATAAAGTCCTTTCTCGGCTTGCTCACTGTGCAAATATGTTAAGACATTAGGGTACTAAAAAAAAGGGGGACTATTTGGAGCGAATTGCGGTAGTTCAGTCCAATATTCAAGCTGCAATTAAACAGCTCAAAGATACTCATGACCTGAAACGATAGTTAGAAAACTTACTTGAAACATACTGGAAACAGAGATTAAAGGTCGACTGGTTGAAGAGCGAGGATCGTAACACTAAATGGTTCCATCAGTGAACCTCGCAACGACGAAGAAGGAATGGAATTGATAGCCTAATTTGTGATGACTCCAGTTGGACGAAAAATGAAGATGAGATTGAAGAAGAGGTTGTTATGCAATTCTAAAAAATTATTTACGACAAACTGTGAGTCTTCCAACCCGACTCTATCACACTTTATCTCTCAGGTGCGCCCTTCTTTAACTCCTGATCTTTTAAATTTTTTAGATGCCCCTTATACGGTGGAGGAGATCTTTGATGCTTTATCTAGTATGGGGTTCTCAAAAGCCCCAAGTATCGATGGTTTTATTGTGCTCTTTTACAAGAAATTCTGGTCCATAGTTGGAGTCGACGTAACTAATTTATGTCTTAAGGTTCTTAATGAGGGTAGATGTTTAAATGACATTAATGTTACGACCATCACCCTCATTCCAAAAGGAAAGGATCCGAAGAGGGTCTCCGACTTCCGACCTATTAGCTTGTGTAATGTCATTTACAAAATTATCTCAAAAACCATCGCGAACAGATTGAAAGAAGCCCTCAAAATTATTATATCCCGGACACAAAGTGCTTTTGTGCGGCGTAAAACATCTCGATAATAATGCTATCCTAGGTTTTGAGTGTCTTAACTACATTAAGGGTAGAAAACAAGGAAAGTCAGGAATCTTAGCCACAAAGCTTGACATGAGCAAGGCTTACGATAGGGTGGAATGGTTTTTTCTTAACAGATTCATGCTAGCTCTAGGTTTTGGAAAAAACTTTGTCAATCTCATCAAGTGCTATGTTTCGTCTATTAGTTATACTTTTAATATTAACGGTTCGAGGCGGGGCTTGGTGAACCCTTCTAGGGGCTTACGTCAAGGTGATCCTCTCTCCTCTTACCTATTCCTTTTATGTACGGAAGCTTTAACTTGTCTACTTAGTCTTGCTGAGTCGTCAATAGACCTTTCTGGTATTCGGCTTGCGCGCAATTGTCCGTCAGTCTCTCACCTTTTGTTTGCAGACGACTGTCTCCTCTTTTTTAAAGCTAATAAGCGTGAGACAGATAAAGTAGCTAATATTCTCTCTACTTACAAAATCTTTACTGGGAAAGAAGTTAATTTTGATAAATCTGCTATTTGTTTCAGACCTAACACGAACTTAAATGACCAGTCTGATGTGTTAGACATCCTTGACATTAAGAAAGTGGATGCCCATGACAAATACCTAGGCATCTCAGTTTCCTTTAGTGGCCCTAAAAAGCAATCTTTCAAATACATTAAGGATAAGATTTGGGTTTATCTGCTAAAATGGAAATAGAAATTGTTCTCGATCGGTGGTAAGGAAGTGCTTATAAAGCGGTTTTCTAAGCCATTCCCACGTACTCGATGTCCTGTTTTAAGCTTCCTAAAAGTCTCAAGTAAGGACTGTCATAGGGTCCTTGCTAGGTTTTGGTGGGGGGACACCGATTCTACTAGTAAAGTTCATTGGGGTCAAATGGGATGTTGCTTGTCATTCAAAATTCGTGGGGGGCCTTGGCTTTCGGGATCTTGAACTCTTGAACCAATCTCTATTAGTAAAATAGGCTTGGAGGTTGGCAACTGATCACAACTCCCTTTTTCTTTAGAGTCATGAAGGGTAAATACACTTTCCTCATATTAATTTCATGGATGTTAGAATGAAGGGTAGTTGCTCTTATATTTGGCGAAGCATTATTTGGGGACGGGAGTTGTTGCGCAAGGGGGTGAGATCGCGCATTGGGGATGGAACTTCAGTCAATATCCTTTCTGATAATTGGATTCTGTGCCCCAACAACCTACGCGAAAAGGTTGCTAGACTAATCTCCTTCGATGGCAGGTGGAATGAGCACCTTATTTCTGATATTTTTCAACCAGATGATGCGCACTTTATTCTTGGGCTCCCTCGTCCTTTGGGCAGGCGGCCAAATACTTTGATGTGGCACTATGAAAAGAATGGTAGGTACTCGGTCAAGTCGGGTTACCGTTTGGCCACTACTCTTAAGGGTTGGTCTTCTCGTTTTGTAATGCTTATGTCTCTAAGTGGTGGAAAATGGTGTGGAACAGCTCCATCCCTAATAAAATAAAAAAATTTCTATGGAAGCTTTATAATGATTACATTCCGACAACGGCTAATTTGATGAAAAGAAAAATCGAGATCCATAATGGGTGCGCCAGATGTAATGGCTTTTGTTAGTCTACTTACCATGCTTTGTGGGAGTGTCAAGCCTCAAAACTTCTATGGAAAGACACTCCATTTTATTCCTTAAATTGGCCTAAGAAGTCTAAGAACTTTCAAGATCTGCTCACATGGTTTTATGATGAATTATCTGAGGAGAACTTTAATCTTTTTATCATTATGTGTTGGGGTCTTTAGTCTAATAGGAATAATATGGTTTTTCAAATGCGGGTGATTGGCACCAAAAAACTCTTTTGATTGGGGATGTTGTCTATCTTATTACAATGAATTTAAAAGTGCAAACTTACAGAGCCCCCGTGAAGGGGAATGTTTCAAGCTCGAGAATGGTTGGGTGGGCGCGACCCATTGAGAATTTTTAAAAATGAACTCGATGTTGCGTTAAATTTTGCTTTGGTAAAAATTTGGAATGGGAGCGATTATTCGAATGAGAAAGGTGACGCTATGGCATCAATGACCAAGCTTTTACCCCTAGTTTTGGAGGTTGATATTAGCGAGGCTCTTGCAATTCGGGAAGCTATCGTTTGGGCCCTTGAAATCGGTTTTTGGAAGCCGATTCTGGAGGCTGATGCTTTGCTACGGTGATTAGAAGACTCAAGCTCATGGATGAGGAAGACCGGTCGGACATGGGATTTGTGTTGCAGGACATAAAAAACCTGCTGCATAATTTTGATGAGGTGTCCTTCTCCTGGTGTGATCGACGTGCTAATTTGCTAGCACATAACCTTGCCCAATCACATCGCATGACAATACCGACCACTTTGGTATTGCATGCCATGACTTCGGTTTATAATTATACCTTTAAATTGATTGTATAATTAAATATCTACACTTTGAAACATTGTATTATTGGTATTCTGGTATAGTACACACTTATTGATAATTAGATGTATTGAAATACTACATTTCAACAATTATTCGAATAAATATGATCATACAATTATGTATTGTTAAAATTATATCGTATTATATAATACGTTTTGGGGTTTAGGGACCATATAAATAAGTTTTAAACTTCAATATCAACCCAATTTCTAAAAAAGAAATGAAATAAGGAAAATAAATAAAGGAAAAATAAATAGACAAAATAACTAATTTTGATCTGTTTATTTTTATATTTTATTTTGCTTTCTAAATTTTTAAGGGCTTTGTTTGTCGTATTTAAAGATGATTTAACTTTTAAAATCATATTAAAGAGTTATTATGCGTAGTTAGAAATTGAAACTTATAATAAAAAACTTGTTCGAATGTAGTTTTGAAAATGAGTAATTAAAAAAGTAATGATTAAAAATATTGATTGGTTGAAAATAAATTATTTTGATTGATTTGAAATGAATGATTAAAATGAGTATTTAGAAATAGTTGAGTAATTATAAATAAATGATTAAAAATAAAAGGGTTAGAAATGAGAGTTATTTTTAAAAGTAAATGAGAAGAAGAGTTAATAAAATCTGATGTAGGTTTTCGAGGAAGAGTTAGTAAATCCTCCCACTAAATCCTAGCTAAATATGACAAACAAACAACCCCTTAAGGTCTAATTTTAGTCCTTACACTTTCGAGTTTGTTACATTTAAATGTTTAAACTTTAAAATGTCTTAAGTTTATTTCCTCAACTAAAAAAAATGAGGAAAATAAGGTTGAATTTCAAATAGATGTATCGAAATGTTGAAAATTAGACTGCACTCCACTTTGTTGTATCGAAATGTTAAAAAAATAAGGTTGAATTTCAAATACATGTATCGTTAAAATTTGATTAAAAAAAAAGAGAAAGTAGAAGGGAGAAAGGTAAAGAGGGTAAAATTAAACAAAGATGGAAAACATTTGACATAAAAAAGATTTTGATATTAGCTTTTGAATTTGTTTTTAATTATTATTTCTATTTGATTGATTTTTTAAAAAAAAATATATAAAAAATAGGAAAGTTAGTATGGTATAATGAAATTGGAAAGTGAGAGTTTGGAAATTTAAGGGTGAATTTTGATTTATCCCATAAATTTAGAATGCAAATATGGAAAGAAAGAGGAAAGGGAGAAATAAAGGATGGAATATAATGGAAGGGTGATTTTTGGGTATAAATAGTAAATACCAAATAAAGGGAAATGAAATGGTATAAGTAAATGTAAGGGTTGGTTGGGTTTAGGGTTAGAATGGAAGTTGTGATGGCCGGTAGGGTGAGCAAGTGTAAGGCGGTTCTGAAATATTGTTTGTCGTCCGTATTTGATATTCCTAATTCTCGGCCTTATTTTCATAACTCTCAATGCCGGAATTACTGCTTTGTTCCTCCGGAGCGCTGCCACTGTGCCATTGGGTATGACAGTTGTTTCTTCGCCACATGCGTTAAGCTCCAAGAAATTTCTCCTTCATACTTATATTGGGATTCCTCCAAATGGAATCTGAATATTGTAACGAGCCCGACTCCGACTCCGACTCCGACTCCGACTCCGACTCCGACTCCAACTCCAACTCCAACTCCAACTCCAACTCCAACTGCTCTTGAAGGATGTTCGTTCCTTTAATTATTATTATTATTATTCTAATAAAACTTATAACCCCAACTCAACTTAATTTTGGTATTGGGATTGGGATGCATGCAGGGGAAACTGCAGATGATATTTATTTCTTTGTTATGCCACCGGAGGGGCCGCCCCCCACTGATTTGCTGTTGGCGATGGTCCAACGCTCTACCTCATACCGGAACATTAAATTTCTAATTCGCATGCTCTTAGAATATGAGCAGCTTGTTAGTACTCATTTTACTCTCTCTCTCTCTCTCTCTAATACCCCCATGTGCCTAACTAATTCCTTTTTTCTTGTTTATTTTGTAGGTCACAAATCCCGACCCACATCTTACCCAAGAAATCACGAAAGCATGTTTACGTTGCGGGGCCCTTATTTACGGTATTCATCAACTTCATAAACCCCTTTTTTTCTTCATAACATTAACTAACCAATTAATTCATTACATGTGTTTTTACGTTTAGCACAACAGACCATGTGTATGGCTAATGAATATGGATTCACGCCTAATACTGCCTCTGCCCTTCTTTTACTGGTTCCTCCTATCATCTTCTCAATCTATATACGTTTATTATTTATTTTCTAATTTATTAAAAAAAATCCAACTTGGTTTAGAATTATGCTAAAGATCATAACAATTTCCAACTCATGGAACAAACTCTCCGGCTTATGCGAATAAACCATTTGCCACTCGGACCTGATGCTGCAGAAATCATTCTCAAGTATGTATATATATACTTTACAATACAACTGTTATCAATTATATATATGAAATTTCTAACTTTGCAATTTCTTTTGCAGAATTTGTCGTCGTAGGGCAACTGTAAAACAAGAGTGGTTATTTATCGATGCCGCAAGAAAATTGGTCTATGATGGAATCAAACTTTACCAATCTTCTTTCGAAATAGCTATGGAATTTGCTGCTAACGACGGTAAATATTTTAATACATTGAATTGAAAATCAAGTTATTTGTTGTTTTTGTTTTCTTACTTCCTACACATATAAACTTTTCATCCATTTAGGAGATGTTGATTCTCTACGATATTTTGAAAAGGCCAGATCTAAAGTGATGAGCCGACATACTAATAAGAGTGGTTTTGCTTATGCCAAGGTAATAAAAATTTACACAAATATAATAACTAATCCAAGGATTTATTATTTCAATAATATTTTTTTTGTTCTCTTCCAGGGTTTTCTAATCGATGGTCAGCCTGAGGAAGCTTCTAAAATCATTATAGAACTATTACGACAGTATTTGCCAGTAGTAGGTGAAACACGCTTAATTTATGACATTGAATACTATCGAAGAAAAGGTGAGTTATGGCCCGAGGAGCTAATGCTAGAGATTCAAAAGCTTGTAAGGCAGTGGCCTTCAAAAAGTGTAAAGATCCTAACATCTAAGAAAGAAAGGAAGGTTCTACTTCTAAATCTTTCCTCATGCCTTATTTATGGATATTTCATATAAACTAATTTCCAACCTCTTTTTTGTATTTTCTAGGAACGTGTTGCAACTTTCCAATCTGGGATTCCTATAATGGTTGAGTATCTATCAACGAAAGGCTTCGAGCTACAACTAGATTTGGATCATCTAAAGCAGTTAGGGAAGTTGATATAATTTGTGCCTTGAAATTTTATTCTTCTTTATTTTTTTCCTTAGATCATATGGTTGTTTTCTTGAAATGATATTTCGTTAAATACTTCCTACATTTTGGATGTTTAAAAATTATCTCACCAGTTATGAACTGAGGGAAATTTTTCATTAATTAAAAACAACGTAAAGGCTGTTATTTATACACAAAATACCTAAAGCCCATTTGTTATTGGGCTTAGCATAATACCGGAAAATCTAGATTTAGTCCATTTGGTAAAAAAAAAATCTAGATATATATATTTAAAAGGGTTTTAGAAATTTGGCAATATATTTATTATTGGAAATTTTAATTAAAATATTTCAAATATAAGAAAATATGGGTACAGGGTTTGTTTTATTTCCAATTGTATTCTTGACATGAATGAAAATTTTTGGTAATTGAGGAAAGAGAATACCCATGACTCGTTGAAGTTTTTTTTAAAACTATTGTTTTAAGCAACTTCTAATTTCCTTAGGGGTTCTGTCATTAGAGACTTGTTTTAACATTTATGGATTTGTGTCCCCACCATAATAAAGTTCTTTTTTAAACTTGTAACATTTCTTCATTTCTGCTTTTTGAAGGCTGTGAACGTAAAGTGTTACATATGTAGAAAATGTTGAGTAAATGTAAAATTGACAAGTTTGCTTAAAATAACAGAAAGTTTCTATTTGATTTCCTGGGTACATCAAACACACCGAAATTAGAGATAACATTAACTAACAAAAACATAGTAAGGACAGCAAAGTTCCAAAATATGAACGACAATGTTCCAAAATATGAACGACAAAGTTCCAAAATATGAGCGACAAAGTTCCAAAATATGAACGACATTGTTCCAAAATATGAACGACAATGTTCCAAAAAACACACAGAAACTTAAGTTCTACCCTACCTTCTTTCCACTGTTTGCCTCTTTCATCTTCTCTTCGTATATATCTGACAGATCGCCAACTTCATTTTCGTATGGAAGGATGATGCGCTTGTAAAACTCCTTTTCCGTCGAAAGAAACACGGCTTTAATTTTTTCATTTCTTTTAATGAATTTTCTTTCCACTAAGATAGCATAAACAAATGATCTTGGAGAGAGCCTTTTTTTCAGAGAATGCTCCAACAATTTTGAGTGTTCCAAAACAACAGAAGGAGAACACTTTAAATCGTTGACAAAAAGATCCAAAACTTTTTCTATTTTTTGAATGGAAGCAGATTTAAGGACAACGTGTTTCTCGTAGGCTTTCTGAACTTCCTCCTCACCCAAACCCCATTTTTATAAACTTCTAGTTTTTTTGCCAAAGCTTTTCACTGACCATAAAAAATGAGTTGACATAGTTACAAAATGTCCAAGGTTTGTAATGACTCATTCCCTCCACTTTTTTCACGATGTTTAAAAATTTTGTGTGGTCCATAAAAAACATTTTCGGACGGGAACAAAAATATTTTTGAGCAAGAGATTTTTTCCATCAGAAATATCTTTTGAGTAGGAATAAGAGACTCAGTTACTGACTTCAAGTGGTTGAAATTTGGTTTCAAGGTTTGTTCAAAATCAACTTTAAAAATTGATCTTCCACAAGAGATAATGACAAGAATGGCTTTTGTTTGATCTTTCACTAAATCTTGAACACAACTAAAAGTGGGGATGATGAATTTCGGCAAACTTCGGGTCAGGTAAAATGGATAGTTGGAAATGAGCTTGATGATTTGATCCTTAGAAAACTTTTGGTGCTCTTTTAAAAATTTCACTTTAGAAGATAGGTTATGCTCGGTCAAAAGAGAAACCTGAGGCACTTTCTTGACTATTGAAATAATTTGAGTTTGAGAGAAGCCATGCTCGGTGAAGAGTTCCACCAAATGTTTGGATGGTTCTTCCAATGGTTTTTTTGAAGAACATTTGGTTTTTGAAAATGTTTTAGTTGAAAATGAAGTAACTAGAGGGTTTTTGATAAAAACAGAAAACATTTTGAAAGACATGAGAAATAAAAGTGGGAGAAAAAAGTTGTGAAGAAATAGGAGAAATGAAGATGGGAAGAAGAAATGAAAGAAGTGAAAAAATAGCAGAGATGTTGGGGGGGTTTTATAGGTGGGGAGTGAGTGAAAGAGGTTTTTTAGTTCTTTGACAAAAGAGTGCAAGAAAAACTCAATGGAGATTGAACCACTTTTGGAGATTGGTAAATGGCAATTGCCTTTATTTCTTATGCTTCACTTCTTTAAAAACTCAATGGATGCATCTATTGATCTCAAGAGATTTTCTGATGTTTAATTAAAGCACCTATTCTGATGATAATTACGCACATTATGATGTTGAATTTGAACTTCCAATTTTATCAAACTAAACCCTAAACTTGAATAAATGCCAAGATCAATACACCTTCCATATGCAATTTACTTTGACATTTTTTTTTGGAGTGAAATCAAAGTCCGACATTGCCTTACCAAGATGACGATTGCTGGTATAATATGGTTAAGAACAACTATCTCCAATACTTTGAGCTGTTTTTTTGGTAAAAAAAAAAAGGCAATAATATATACAAAATACACCCAGGCCTTTTTATTTATTAAAATTAACTTCATCAGAATATGCATAATTTTAATTTAATTAGAAAGCAAATAACTAAATTACTTGTTTAGTCCATCATTTTTATTTAAAGTCATCAAAACCCTAACTATAATCAACACGTGTATAAACTCTCTCTTGGTTATTAAATTATGGAAGACACATTTGATCATAATATAAATTTGGTTTTATAAACCATACATTTATTGAAAAATGAAAATCCATGTTTAATTTGGAAGGTTAGGAATATTTTTTAAAAAAACTAAGAGGCTCAAAATTAGGTAGGTATGCTACCTGAATATCTTGTCCCTAAAATTAGGGCACCTCAACCACGGTTTTTTTTCTTTCCTAAAATAGGGACTTAACAAATTTTGTTTTCAAAAGAGTGTTCATATTATTTTTAGGGGCAAGGGCCCCTATGGCCACTCGCTGGGCCACACGTGGCAAAGGAAAAGGGCAAGTCTTGTCTTGGGAGCATGCACACAAAATAATCCTTCCTTTCCTTTGTCTTGACCTCAAACTCCGTTTATAATTTATATTGTATATAATAAATTTCACTAATTCAAAGTTTCTTTAAAAATGAAATATAATAAAATACGTATGTATTAATTTTCTTTTACTGTCAAGAGATAACAAAGCTATATATGTCCATTCAAATACTAATAAGAACATAGCTCTAATAATTTTAAATACATTTATATGTTTTAATTAAGCATAAATAATACTAATAAGAGTATACCTTCAATAATACTATGTATAACTTAAAAACTAAGAAGTTACAAATTTGGATTTTCTTTTAATAACGCCATTACATTTATAACATATAAATCACATATGTAAAACTTGAATATTAAAAACTTGATCAAGGTGGAGCCAACACATAGAGTTTGTGGACTTTCCATCCAATAAAGAGAGAAAAACACCTTTGACATGGTATAATTTTAGTATGTTTGTATGAAAGAAACAAAAAAAGCAAATGTTAAATTCAAGTTCAGGAATATTGTTGTGAGTTATGTTTAAAACAGAAAAAGAATGGAATGAAATAAGAAATAAAGAAAAGAGAATAAAAGAAAAAGTAAATAGGGTGGGTAATGCATGATCATCCTATGAGCCCTAGCCTTTTTAAGAATCAGAAACAATAAAATCAACCTTTTGGGATTTCCATCCACAGTTGTAGAATTTCCATGATAAACACAAAGATAAATAATTTTAATTTCTGAAATTTGGAAAACCTGAAAACCCTCAAGTTCATGGCACAAAAGCTGAGGCATTTAACATTCTATTTTAAATTATATTTAAATGTAGTATTAATTGATTTGGAATTTCACAAACTTATATAACTTTTCTCCATCTTCATTTTTTCTTCTTTCTTTATAGTATTTGCATGTAAATTCAACAACATTTATGGCGTATAAATTTAACTTATAACTTCAAAGTTATTGAATTATATAATTTGAGTGACTGAACTATATATCGTCATGTGTGTGCCTATACATATACTTTTGCTAGTGGAAAGTTGATCCATAAAGTTTATTTTTATATTTTATTTTGCTTTCTAAATTTTTAAGGGCTTTGTTTGTCGTATTTAAAGATGATTTAACTTTTAAAATCATATTAAAGAGTTATTATGCGTAGTTAGAAATTGAAACTTATAATAAAAAACTTGTCCGAATGTCGTTTTTAAAATGAGTAATTAAAAAAGTAATGATTAAAAATGATTGGTTGAAAATAAATTATTTTGATTGATTTGAAATGAATTATTAAAATGAGTACTTAGAAATAGTTGAATAATTATAAATAAATGATTAAAAATAAAAAGGTTAGAAATGAGAGTTATTTTTAAAAGTAAATGAGAAGAAGAGTTAATAAAATCTGATGTAGGTTTTCAAGGAAGAGTTAGTAAATCCTCCCACTAAATCCTAGCTAAATATGACAAACAAACAACCCTTTAAGGTCTAATTTTAGTCCTTACACTTTTGAGTTTGTTACATTTAAATGTCTAAGTTTATTTCCTCAACTAAAAAAAATGAGGAAAATAAGGTTGAATTTCAAATAGATGTATCGAAATGTTGAAAATTAGACTGCACTCCACTTTGTTGTATCGAAATGTTAAAAAATAAGGTTGAATTTCAAATACATGTATCGTTAAAATTTGATTAAAAAAAGAGAAAGTAGAAGGGAGAAAGGTAAAGAGGGTAAAATTAAACAAAGATGGAAAACATTTGACATAAAAAGATTTTGATATTAGCTTTGCAGACGTCTTTGATGTCGAAGTCAAATGAAAACGCCAACGCTTTTTGAATTTGTTTTTAATGATTATTTCTATTTGATTGATTTTTTTTTTTTTTTAAATATGGAAACAGGCTCATTTTCAATTTTCTTTCATTACTTTGAGTTCTCTTCCCTTACCAGTAAATGTGTAGATCAAATATTACACCTAACAATATATACAATACTAAAATTATATGTTGAATCACCCCATCCATATTTCCACTTCTAGCTTTTGATGAGTTGTTAGAAAACAAGCGTATAGTGAATTGAAATATTAGCTTTAAAATTCAATTATTTTATTTATAATATAAATTGGGGAAAGAGAACCACAGACAACCATACATAGAGACTACTACTCTTTTAAATTAGTATAGGAAGGAGAGAGGGCCAAATATGGATTTCTACCATTTTACATTATTTTACAATGGTTAGTTATTATCCCATCGAACAATGATTAGTTATTATTTTTTGAATTTGAAATATTGCTATTTATTTAATTTTTTTTCTTTTACGTACTAATTTTATTTAAACGTATCTTTTTTTTCCTTGTATGAATAACAACGATAATAAATATATAAATACATGACAATAATTTAGAATTTATATTTGTATTACTATTTATTATTATTATTATTATTATTATTAAAGTTTAATTTACGTCTGACGAATCAACTATTTATTATTACAATTTGCGTACTAATTTAGAATTTCTTGTTCAATTTGTTTTGTTGTGGCGTTAAAAATGGTTGAATAAAATGTACAAAATAGGAAAGTTAGTATGGTATAATGAAATTGGAAAGTGAGAGTTTCGAAATTTAAGGGTGAATTTTAATTTACTCCATAAATTTAGAATGCAAATATGGAAAAGCGGAAAAGGAAAGAAAGAGGAAATGGAGAAATAAAGGATAAAATATAATGGAAGGCAATGGAAGACACATTTGATCATAATATAAATTTGGTTTTATAAACCATACATTTATTGAAAAATGAAAATCCATGTTTAATTTGGAAGGTTAGGAACATTTTTTCTTAGTTTTTTTTTAAAAAATAAGAGGCTCAAAATTAGGTAGGTATGCTACCCGAATATCTTGTCCCTAAAATTAGGGCACCTCAACCACGGTTTTTTTTCTTTCCTAACATAGGGACTAAGACCCACCGAAACCCTAAAGTTTTGGATTAAGACCTACCGAAAACACAAACATTATGGACTAGTATCTGATAACTCTCAAGAATTGAGAGTGAAGGGCTAAGTTTAATAACTGTTCGCTAGAAATTTCGCTACATCATAGCAAGACTTCGCTAAGTCTGTTTGCTTAACTTAATTATTTAAGCGAATTACAAAATGCTATAGTTTTCTATTCAGGATAACATTTTAGAAGTTTTGATTTAGCAAGAGTACATGAATGTGTAAATCTTTAAGTTCCATCTCTATAAATCTGATATTTTGTTTTTGCTTTAGCATACCAAAGGAGCGAAATGCTGAAGTGCTAAAAGCTTTTTGGAGTAAGTGTTGTTGTTAAATATTTGGCTTAAACGAACACAAATCAAGCAAAAGAAGTTTTACGGAGCTAAGTGCAGTCGCTAAAAGTTTCGCTTAAGCGAATTGAATCTAGCGAGATGGGTTCTCAGAAAAATAGCTAAAGTGGAAGACGTGTCAAAAATCTGAGAAAAGTCTTTCAATCTCAACCGTTGCACGTGAGATCGTGGAGCAAAGGACATGCGCATGAGATTGTGGAGTAGAGCCTTGTCTGAAGCAATATAAATAGCAGCAACCTTTTGTCATTGTGAAAGGCATCATCCATTTTGTTTGGAGATCATCGTCAAGTTTTCTTTAGACCAAAATCATTCCCATTTTTATAGTTAGCTTAGTCATTTTAGTTGTTTTCCATTTCCACTTGCATGTCATAATATATCATTGAGTTATTGTTATGGTTGGTGTTTGAAGATGATTTATGATGTAATCAAACCATATAAAGCAAAATATTTTCAATTAAATTGGAGTTGCAGTCTAAATCATGGAGAGCATGTTAAAAACTTTTCAATTAGGGGACAAATTGGAAATTTAACATGTTTTTTTTTCCTCTTTTTTTCTGTTTTAAGATTCCGGAGAGTTTCGTACATTTAAAGGATTTTTTTTAGATAAAAAAATATTTGAAACTTTTAACCTCTTGGAGCCGTTTGTTTGACATATTTAGGGAGGAGTTAGCATTAGGGTTTATCAACTCCTCCTCAAAAACCTACATCCAAACAACTTTTTATTAACTCCCTCCTCGAAAACCTACATCCAAACGAATTTTTATTAACTTCTCCTCATTTTTACTTTTAAAAACAACTCTCATTTCTAACCATTCATTTTTAGTCATTCATTTATAAGTACTTAATCATTTCTAACCACCTATTTTTAGTCATTCCTTTCAAATCAATCAAAATAACTCATTTTTAACCATTCATTTTTAATCATTTCTTTTTTAACTACTAAAAATAACTACTCATTTTTAAATCTACATCCAAAGAAGGTTTTGACTCTAACTTCTCTACATGAAAACTACATCCAAACGAGTTTTTGACACAATTCTCAGTTTTTGCTCTGTCTCTAATCTTCTTTGGGGATTGTTGTGTTTGTGTGTGTGAGCTATGGATTTGTTTTTCAGGTTTTTTGTATTGTGATCTTCATCGGGATTTGTTTCTGATCATGTTATTGAGGACGGGATTGATTTTCGTCGTTCAAAAACGGTGGAGAAATCTTGAAGATTGTTTCCATGTTTACCAATCTTTCAGAATCCCTGAATTCAATGAAAGTTCTCAACAGAATCATCTATACCGGAAAATCTCTGCCCATCTTAGTTCCTTATCTTGTTTGGAGGATTCCGATTACACCAATCTCATCACCGGAAAGAAGCCTAATGACATCATTCTCCGGCTGGATCCCAATCAGACGGTGGAGGACAATTTTCGAAATTAAAATAATTTAATTGAATTATCATCTATATTTAACAAAATATAAAAAGTAAGAAATTGAGTCTGAGTTTGATCATTACCATCTCATTTATTTAGGGGTGAGTTGAATTTTTTAATACTTACACTTAATTGTGATTTTGGGGTGGTGGATTGTACCATTTACGATATTTAAATATTAACTGCAATAATTTTATAGACAAGAAAAATGATGATTGATAAATTGAAATTTTTAGTTGTCATTGTAACAAACAACTCCCATAATTTATGCCAAGTTTTTACAAGTTTCTTGAATTTTTAGGGTAAGTGAAAGTTGCAGTTGATTTTTTTTTCTTAATATATATAGTATATAATATTTATAATTATAATTATAATTTATCTTAATTTTCTTAAGTGTATCATAATTAGGAGGGGATAAAGATCGAATTTGACCTCAATCATTGTTAATCTTAAAAATACCTCTTGAAAAACTAGAAACAATATATCAAATAGAAAGTTAGTTTTCAAATATCATTAAAAGATTAATTAAATAAATAAGGAGTAAGATTCTATTTTTGTTTTCCAAGAGTAGATAAAGGACTAAAAAACGAAATGCATATATATTTTATATTAAAAAGAAAGGAATACATGATTTTTAAAGAAAATAACAATTAAAAACAAAACACAAAACAGGAGAAAAAAAAAAATCTTTTTTAATACAACAATATTTCATATTTGGGGGTGGATTCTCTACTCATTTTGGCCCCCCAAAAAAAACTAATTACTTTAAATATCAAATTCACAAGTAAAATGTTGTGATGTCATGCATAGAAATAGTAAGATTATTTCCACATATGAAAAATATAAGAAATATTATTATTGTTATAGGCTACCATCCAAACCAATACAAACAGTAGCTCAAGTGACATCAATGTACACCCGAATAACTTAAAGGTCATGCGCTAATAATTAAACTATAAAGCTAAAAATTACATTAGGGGGTTAAGCTTTCATATTCAAGTGAAGAAATTTCAAAAACAAAAACAAAAGAAAAGAATTGAAGATGGAAGAATACAAGAGTTTATGGTCTAGTGGGTTTATTATTAAATAATAATCTAATTCAATACCACTGTCACATGTTTGATCCATAAAATCGATACTTGTCTCTCAAATTATTGGAAAGAAGTTGTGCCTAAGGTTTAATAGTTCCCTCCCTATTTATACTAAAAAAACTATACATTCAAGTTAAGCAAATCATGAAATTAATAGGTGGCATTAATAGGAGATTTAGTAAGTGTTGTTGGGATGGAGTCAAACAAAAGAAATTATAGTCCTTTGGTAATGGGCTGTTCTAAGTGGGTTGTGTTTTATTGAAGTTAATTGGGCTGTGGGTTAATTTATTGGGCTGCTGCTCCTTCTTATAAGTAATGGTCTATTCAACTTTTATGACTTAAGATGAATAATATGGGTTGCTGGTTTTTATTGTGAATGTTCTTTGTTGACATTTTATGAACAAATGGGCCTGTCAGTTATTAATTCATGGGCTCCTGAAATGTTAAGTAAATGGGTTTTGGTCATTATATTAACTCTAATGGGCTGAAACGTTAAGTTTACAAATAAAGGGTTGTTGGGTAATTAAACCAGTGACATGTCATAATGCGTAAAATGAAGAAAACAAAACTTAGTAATGAAGTATGGTTTAACCATAAATGGTAGCACATAAAAATAGATGTGGAACCAACTAATCAAGTATGGTTTAAATTAAGAATTGCGATTTTTTTTTTATTTGTAATTTGATTAGTCTTATTATAATTTGATCTAATAATTTCAAATGTTAAAATTAGTCCATATAATCTGACAAAATTTTAGGAACACGTATGTATACACACATTTACCTAAGAAAATTAAAACATGTTTAGTTGATAAGACTAGAAAAAATAGAGATAAAAATGTTCACTAATTCATCCCCTCAAAAGGCCAAATATATATATACAAGTTGGTAACAAAATATCAACAAAATATGTAAAATATCTTAACTATAAAATCATACGTGAGATCTCGTTTCCTAAACGACATTTAACAAATATAACAAATAACAAATATAATCAGTATTATCTAATATTCCCCTTAAGTTGGACGGTATAAATCACCTAGTCCAAACTTGGAACATATGTTGTAAACGGAAGGTGATGGCAATGGCTTGGTAAAGATATCTGCAAGTTGGGATTGACTACGAACCGGCATGAGCTTCAAAAAATCAGCGGTGATTTTGTCACGGACGAAATGACAATCAAGTTCAATGTGCTTGGTTCGTTCATGAAACACATGATTATTAGCCAAGTGCACAGTAACTTGATTGTCACAGAACAACAAAACCGGAGCTGAGATGGAAACCTGGAGATCGGTGAGTAAATAGAGCAACCACAACAATTCGCAGGTTACTGCAACAAGAGCTCGATATTCAGCCTCTGCAGAGGAACGAATATAATGCTTTGTTTCTTGGATTTCTACGAGACATATTTGTACCAATAAAAACACAAAACCTAATGGTATAACGACGCTTGTCAATACAAGAGGTCTAATTAGAATCAGCAAAAGCTCGTAATTAGAAATCCGAGGTTGGTGTGAGCATAAGTCCTTGCCCAAGAAGCTTTTCAAATATCGTAACAAATGATGCACTGCCACCAAATGAGGCTTGCAAGGACGATCAACATATTGACTTAGCTTGTTAACTGCATAAGTGATGTCCGGGCGAGATATCGTGAGGTAGAACAGTTGACCAACGAGTCGCCTGTAGATACTTGGATCAAAGAGCATCACATGAGGAATCCTGGAGCTTGATTTTGGGATCCATGGGCACAACTTCAGCCTTTGCTCCCAATAAGCCAGCATCTCCAAGAATCTGAAGAGTGTAATGTCATTGAGAGACAAAAAGTCCTATTGTAGACTTAGCCAGCTCGAGACTGAGAAAATATCGTAGGGTTCCAAGATCCTTAAGCCGGAGAGACTGGTGTAATTTTTTTTAAAGTCATTAATATAGGCAAGGTTAGCCCCGGTCAAAATGATGTCGTCGACATACACTACCCAGGCCCAAAGGTGGAACCTTTTCCGCGAACAAATAACAAATAGTCAGATTTGGATTTTGTGAATCCCCAATTTATTAATGTGGTTGAAAATTTAGAGTACCATTGTCCGATGCTCGTTGACTTGTGTAAACGATAAACCATTCTCGAGTGTTGGCATCAGCACCCAAATATGTGTTGTAGCCAAGTGGCAAGTCCATATACGCCTCTTCATTTAAATGTCTATTGAGGAAAGTGTTGCTTACATAAGTTGGACTAAAGGCCAATTCTTCGAAACTGCAAGGAGAAGAAGAACTCGGACAATAACTAGATTTGCAACAGGCCGAGAAAAACTTTCTATAAAATCTAAGCTTATAGTTGAGGTAAATTTTAATTATATTAATCAATACTCTTCCTCACTTGTGAGCTTTGAAATTTGAGAAATATCCTACAAGTAGAATTTAATTTTAATTAGAATGAAACTGATCTGGTTTCCTAAAATACATTTAACAAATATAACAAATAACTAATATTTTCTAATCGTTGATTTTGTGATCTCATATTTATTATAAACCGACGTCTCAATTTTTGTTTGTTGAGTTTAGAATTGTAAGAATTATTTTTGTCGGTGTAGGTGAAAGGAGCTTTGCTCGTGTATATATATTATGAAATTTTAGTCAGTTTTGTGATCTTAGTTGGAGAATGCACTAATGTGTTTTACAAATATATTGTATAAATGTACCCATATATTATTAGGATCTATATTTTAAAATTTTTGAATTAGATTTTGATATGTCATCATTAATCCATGCGTTGTATATTTATTGTTTCTATAATATTAATGTGGTAAATAAAAAATGACATAAAACTATATTTCTTGGATTTATGTTTGTGTTATTTACTCCTATGTGGATGTATATGTATGCGAATGTATGATCCATTAATATATCGTGTATTCTAAATAGGTAGATGAAAGTATTTGATTATTTACCTCTTATGTATATTATGACGATAAATGCATAAATCAATAATATATTTGGTCTATATATGTGATTATGAAAGAATTATATATTGACTTTGTTGCTGCTAATTAACACTATATTTGGTATGTCAAATTCATTACAAAACCACACATCTACTCCATGCAGAATTAAAAAGTTCCATAAATATAGTTTGAACAAAATTACAAAATTGCAAATTTAAAGTTGGAGTTCTTCCAGAAATTCTTCCAAATGATGTCTTCTTTCTTGACTTGGATTTTACATCTGCCATTATAAGTTCTTAATATAATCACATTTCAATTAAAATATAGATCCTATATTTAATTTTTTTTTCTTTCCATTTAATAAATACATATCCTTTATTTTAATGGAATAAAAAAGAAAAAAAAATCATAAATATAAAATAAAGGAACTATTTATCCTCAACCTAGAGACTACAGGTACTCGAGTTGTACTAAAAAGAATGAACAGACTAATTAAAATGAATACGTATTATGAATGAGAAGAGTTGGTGTTATCATTACCTTACAAATCTACTCTTAAAACAAATTTCTAGTTTCCTCTTCCGTTAATGAAACAATAGTCTTGAGATTTCGTTAGAAAATCAATGAGCTTTAGAAAATCTTAACTAGTTTTGTTTTGTATCATGATTTTTATCTCTTATAAAGAAAATATTTGAATTTCTAACCAAATTTAAAATCAAAATTTCGAAAGTATTATATTTCTTAGTCATTAAAAAGTATAAAAGACATAAAAGATTGTTATATCCATACCTCGAAAATCATCTCTTAAACAAACTTGTACTTTTCCTTTTCCTATAAATGAAAAAAATACTCATCAAAACAAATTCTCAACAAAAAAAAGGAAGTATATATTTGTTGTGAACCCTATGCAAAATATTAATACAACTTCTTATGGTACCTTTACTTTTATCGGCCATGGAAGATAAAGTTTGAGTAGTTTTATATTTTCTTTGTAATCTCTTCTCATCCTCCAACATTTGTTCATCTTCAAATTCATCTTTGATGTGAATTTCTTCTCCACGGTCTCCTCTTGCGGGTTTCGGATATATAATTTCAGAACAACTTTTTGCATATATAGTAACATTGAAGCAAAAATTTCCTTCATAACGAAAAGTTAAAAAATGAGCATATGCAAGAGAATAAAACTTCGAAAATTCTTCCCATCCTTTACTAAACAAAATTCTTCCATTTGTTTTTTCAACAGTTACTTTCCATTTTGCTCCCTCAACTTTAAGACATATTTCTTTGGTACGAAATATATCTTCATGTTCTCTTGCGAATTTCAACGGAATATTCTGAAAAATAAAAATTAATTAGCATGTATTTGAATCATCACTTGTATACAACAAACAAGAATGTAATATAGACTAAAATGAGTAGAGTTTCAATGATGATCGGATAACTAAGAAGTTATAAATTGGAGATTCCCTATCACCATTGTTAAATTAAAAAGAAAAATGTAATACTTACGAGCTTTTGTCGATCGGACGTTTGAAATTCAAGAATGACCTTAAAGAAGGAAGGAGCGGACTCAATTGTGCGGGCATAGGAAGAGGAAGCCATATATAATTTGCTTTAAGCTTTTTATATTTTGAATTGTAAGAAATTTCGAAAACTTTGAGTAATATTTTGGTAAAAGAAGATGGTATTTATAGAAAGAAGATGTGGTTGTTGAAAGTAGATAGATAAATTAAAGTTTTGTCTTTTGTGTTGATTTTAAATTTTTGTTGGATTTGTGTTAATTTAGATTTGAGTAATTAAGCCGACTTAGCTATAAAGTGTTTTAGGATTTTTAGATTATTTCTTCTGATTTCTAAAACTTTGAAGATGATTCTATTTTAATCTCTAAACTACTAAAAGTTTAATTGTAGTTTTTAAACGTCAAAATTTGTTATATTTTGAACCTTAAATTTTTAAAAATAGTTTTAAATTTGTCTTTAGAGAAATGTTTCTTTTCTTTTTCTTTTTTTTTTTTAAAAAAATCTACCATATTCTCTTATAAAATCCAACGATGATCGGTTATAATAAATATATTCCAACGATGATTTTATTACGTAGTTTTATTAAAAATTATTTAGCTTTTATTAGTTCATCTATTGTATAATTAGGTTTGATAGATGATGTAATCAGACTTAGAGATGAAATTTTGAATCTCTTCTCTTTCCCATAAAAGTTGAGGTGTGTTTGGAATAGTAGTTAAATGATTATAAATGATGGGTATGATAAATTGTGGATTTTTTTAAATGGTAAATTATTTTAAATTTTGTTTGAGATATAGGTTAATATAACAAGTATTATGATAATTGGTGTTTGAGAAGTATAAATTATTATTATATGAATTATATATAATCAACCGTGTTTGAAATGCATTTTATTATAAACATAAAAGAGTAAATAACTAATTTTAAATGTGAATATGAATTATGTAAAATGGTAGCCAAGATTATGTGAAACAATCCACTCATTTATTAGAGTTGATCGGTCAAATGTGGATTGAGTTTATAATAACGTCTCAATCACATTTTACTAAACAGTCCTCAAAACCTGATTTCATTTTATATTTATTTATTTTGATCTTTACAACTTTTTTTTTTTTTTTGTAGGTTGATATCTGTTGCTTGCTTATACTTTTTTTTTTTAGTTTACATATGGAAACAAAACTTTGAGGGGCTGTTTGTTTGACATGTTTAGGTAGTTTTTGGATTAAGTAGTTATATTGAAGAATTATGTTAAGGAGTTAAAAATTGAGAATTGTGTCAAAAACTCGTTTGAATGTAGTTTTATTGTAGATGAGTTAGAGTCAAAACCTTGTTTGGATGTAGATTTAAAAACGAGTAGTTATTTTTAGCAGTTAAAAAAAATTATTAAAAATGAATGGTTAGAAATTAGTTATTTTGATTGATTTGAAAAAAATGATTAAAAATAAGTAGTTAGAAATGATTGAACAATTATAAATGAATGATTAAAAATGAATGGTTAGAAATGAGAGTTATTTTTAAAAATAAAAATGAGGAAGAGTTAATAAAAACTCGTTTGGATGTAGGTTTTCGAGGAGGGGTTGATAAATCTTGATACTAACTCTCCCTAAATACGCAAACAAATAGCCCCTGAACCTCAAGGACTAGAAGTATTAGTTCTAAAATTTCAAGTAAGTAGAAGCTACGTTCAAGTCCTAAAGCCCAAAATGCATTTTTTATTTTTTTTTTTTCCCCTAAGATAAACCGTATATAAGAGTTAGAATTCAAACTTTTTTTTTTTTGAACCAAAGTTAGAATTCAAACTTTTGACAATGTAGTCCGAGAACAATTGTTTTAATTAGTTGAACTATATACTTAGGTTTGGTAACATGTTTCTTGATAATAATTGAGGGGCATATATATAATTAAATCAACTTATATCACGTTAGGGGTGGTTTGTTTGACATACGTGGGTAGAATTTAGCTTAAGAAGTTATATTGAAGAATTATGTTGAATAGTTAAAAATTGAGAATTGTAGCCAAAAACTCGTTTGGATGTAGTTCTGCATAGAGAAGTTAGAGTCAAAAGCTTGTTCGGATGTAGATTTTAAATGAGTAGTTATTTTTAGTAGTTAAAAAAGAAATAATTAAAAATGAATTATTTTGATTGATTTGAAAGGAATGATTAAAAATG
Organism: Sicyos edulis; assembly: GCA_036507275.1. Taxonomy (NCBI): domain Eukaryota; kingdom Viridiplantae; phylum Streptophyta; class Magnoliopsida; order Cucurbitales; family Cucurbitaceae; genus Sicyos; species Sicyos edulis. The sequence goes on along the minus strand of JAYKKH010000051.1, from coordinate 4,519 downwards.
AGTGATTAGAAATGATTGAGTAGTTAAAAATGAATGGTTATAAATGAGAGTTATTTTTAAAAGTAAAAATGAGGAGGAGATTGTAAAAACTCGCTTGGATATAAGACTCATTTGGATGTAGATTTTCAAAGAAGAATTGATAGATCTTAAAACTACCTTCTGCCTAAATATGTCAAACAAGAAATTTGGAAGATTAAGTCTTCTTAAAAGATTTTTTTTTACAGTAACGTAAATAAGCAGTACAGAAACTAGTGTAAGAAATGCAAAGCTTTTGCCTTCTCGAGGTGTTGCACAAAATTGACTACATAGTAAATATTGATAATTAATATTCTTAACACAAAAAAGGAAAGTTCTCAAATAACAGCTGTGAATAAAATTCAGACATTTGACTGTGACTTTTGTTGCAGCAAAGGAGAGAAATGATGGCCATCTTCTTCGAGATTTTTTTTAAAATCTTAGTATAAATAATTTCAATAGAGCATGGTTATATCACATACTCTTATTTACATGTTTATTGTGTTTGGTTTGCTCTATATAAATCTTAAATATTTGTTATTTTATTTTTTAATCAATTTTTATGCAAGGCAATAATCAATTTTTGGTTTGCTCCACATCCAAAAAAATTGTAGTTCCTCTATTTCACTTGCCAGAATATTTTCGATTTTTTTATTTTTTTTTAAACAAATGTTTCTCACTTCAAATTTGTTAGAGAATATAGGATTCCAAATTAATTGAATCTTTTATATTCATCTTTAACAAAATTTCACTAACAAACATTACATTATTAATTTATTTGGGATAAAATATTATGGTAGATTCTAATAATATAGACATACTAATGCCGTTTTTTAAAATTATAAACTAAACACACGGACTTGTATGTTAAAAATCAACTACAAATTAGTTGATAAATAATTAATATTTGAATATTATTAACGTTGTTATTACTATTATAATAATAATGTTACTTATTTTCAAGTATTAATAATTAAAATAGATTAAAATAACAAAAATAAAATAAATTTATTTTTAATTTTCAATTATTATAAATTATATCATCAATATTTTTAATATTTTATTTACACTACATTCTAAAATACATTAAGTTAAACAACATTTTTATTCTAAAGGAGGAATCCATAACCAAATACTCTAATCATAAATATCGAGGGAATTTGATTATATGTTAGATTTCGAGTAATCCAAACTTCCGATAATCTAAATTCTAACCTACTAACCAAACCTAATGTAATGTGTTACTAAAGTTTTGATAATTTTGGTCAGAATTACCCTTCGGAATATACAGGTATATATCTATATCATTCATCATATTTATTTGTAAGTTGATAAAATACTTTTCTTCACAATTTTTTGTGCAGGTAAAAGTAAATTTAAATGGAGAATATTCTACCACTAAATTTGCTTTCTTATTCCATTATTAAATTGGACACCTCCACCAACTTGCAATTTCAAAAACACTTTGCCTTTTGTTGAATAAAAATGAAGAGGGTTTTAAGTCAAAGGGTCAGAAAATCATGAAAGATACACTTAAATGAATAGGGTTTTTTGTTCCCTAGAAAGCAGTTGATATATTGTTTTATCTCCCTCACTATAACATTTTGTTGAGAAAATTGCTAACAAATAATTTACATGTCTTCTATTCAAAAAATAAAAACACAATAAAACCCGAAGATGTGCTTTAGGATTTTACACCATATAATATGCTAATTTAATCAATATTGAGCAACTAAGTATTTATTTGGTAATTTAATCCACCCATACCAAATTCAACTATATTAAACAATATAAAATTTTATTTTAATTATATATTTTATTGATTTGGAAATTTAAAATGTTTCTTTTTCCAACTTTTCAATTACCATCATTTAAAACTTTTTAAGGGATTTTCCATGAATAAATTCTAATGAGGATGTCAACACATTTTGGAAAAAGAAAATCTATTATAGCAAAAACTAGAAAGGGATGGTTTCAATCAAGCCAACAAATTGATGATTTAAATAAAGTTAAACTTATCCCTTCAATCAACTAAAACATAATTTAAAAACAATAAAAGTTGATATATGTTTTTTTTTTTTTTTTTTTTAAAAGAGTTTAGATATATGTTATTACGTATTGAGTATTCTTAAAAAGTTGCTAAAAATTATTTTAAACTTTTTTTAACACTTCTTATTTTCATGTATCCAAATCTTTGAATCATATTAACAAAGTTTAAAATTTTATGATTTTATGCTTTTTTATGATTTTTCTTTCATTTATCTCATGTTAATTAATCTTTTAAAATTTTAAAATTTAATTATAATTTAAAAATATAGATTATCAGATAAAATGTTTTTATATTATCAAATTGATTTCTAAAAAAACTATAAATAATCATGGATATTAGTAGAATGAAGGGGAAGTTCTTTTTCATACATGAGGTTTGAGAATTATAATTCATCTTGTTGGATTTGTTTTTTACGCATTTTTTTTTACATATATTCAAATATTATAAAGGTTGAGATAATTGTTCGTATCAATAATTAAGGAGCACGTAGATATAAATAAAAAAAAACTAAAAAACCATGGCATATTTTAATGTGTGTTTTAAATTTAGATCATGTTGTTCGACATTCGTGGCGCCTGTTTCAATCCATATAGTGCCTTCTTCAACTTCAAAACTTTATCTTCTTGACCTCTTATAGCATAACCAAGAGGTTGTTCCCAAGTAAACTTCTCCTTCAAGTTATCCATTCAAGAATACCGATTTGATTTTCATCCTAAAAAATCTTCCATTTATTATGAGTAGCTAATGCAATTAGCAATCTTAGGTCTCCAAGCAAGCAATAGGCGCAAACACTTTATCATAATCAATGCCTTTCTTTTGTGAATTGCCTTTTGCAACTAATCTCGCTTTATGTCTCTCCACTTCTTCTTTTTCATTTCGCTTTATCTTGAACACCCATTTGATACCTATTGCTTTCTTTCCTTTAGGAAGAGTAGAAAGTTCTCAGGTATCATTCTTCTTTATGGCATTCATCTCTTCATCCATCTCATGCTACCATTTTTCATCTTGTGAAGCTTCTTCAAAATTTAAAGGTTCACTATCACCAAAAAGACAAAAAGAGTAAGATCATTAAAGCTTTAACTTAACTCTTCCTGTTTCATCATATATGTCTTGCAAACTTCTCATGTGATGAGCCCTTCACTAGAACTTGTAGATGATGATGTTGTGTCTTGTTGTGGAGAGATTGATGATGTAGGTGGTGTTGATGGAGAACCAACGTCATCACTCAATTTATCATCATCTTCTGGAAACAAAAGAAATTTCTATTCTTTTGGCTCATCATTCCAATTCCATGTTGCTTCCTCACCTAACACAACATCTCTACTTACTATTGTTTTTACGTAGCTGGGATTATAAAGCTATAGCCTTTGAACTTGAATCATATCCAACAAACACATGCTTTCCTCACTTTTATCATTGTTTACTACGCTTTTTGATCCGTAACATGAGCATATGCTATGCTCCTCAAATACTGCAGATGAGCAATAGATGGTCTTCTTCTCCTATCCATGCTTGTTGAAGAGTTTTATTCCACACACTTCTAGTGGGAGAACGATTCGACAAGTAAATAAAGACATTCAAACGCTTGTCCCCAAAATTCTCTCGCATATCTTTACTCTCTTCAACATGCTTCTTTAGTCATGTTGAGTATGGTTATATAGTTCTTTCTCTCAACAATCATCATTTTGTTGAGGAGTGTACTTGGAATCACATAGGAGTCGATTTAATTCCATTTTCTTCGCAAAATCGTTTGGAACGCATTTGAAGTGAATTCTCCTCCTCTATCCGATCTTAAAGCTTTTATATAGTGACTATTTTCTAATTAGCCTAGTTAGGTAAAAAAACTCAAATATATATAGTGCTCAAGCTTCGATTGGAAAGAAGACGACCCACACTGCTTTGTGGTGCCCGATTCAACCCGCAACCACTCGCTGTGGCCTTTGGTAATGGGCTGATTTAAATAGGTTGTGTTTAAAATTAGTTCATTAAATTATAATTTAACATTTTATTAAATCAATTATAAATGATTCCTTAATTTTAAAAGATTTTAACCCTTCACAACTATTTTATATATTTTAATAACTCAATAATGTTATTAATATTTATATTAAACAACATGTTGATCGTGCTTTTTTAAAATTAAGGATCTCATTTATACAATATGATTATATATATACTCAACGACGACTCACAATAAAAATTTAAAGGAATTCTAGAATAGTGTAATCGAATACATGATCGTCTTAACTCTCTTCTACATCACAATGGAGTAAATCAATCATAATAAAGGTCAAATCTCTCTTTTTGCATCCAAAATCAACAATGGAGAAACAATATTTTACATATTTTTCAGTTTACCTTTTTAATAACATCAATTTATAAATCAATGTTTCAGATATCCAAATCTCCTAAGTCGTGATTGAGAGGTGAATCTCATGCATATCTCAAAAGCCA